>DF365584.1:16000-54713 GCA_000787875.1 Solanum virginianum
GAATTTGCCTATAATAATAGCTACCACTCAAGTATCAAGATAGCACCTTATGAAGCTTTGTATGGAAGGAAATGTAGGTCACCGATTGGATGGTTTGAACTGGGTGAAACCACCTTACTTGGGCCAGATCTAGTACAAAAGCCATGAAAAAGTTAAGGTAATACAACAGCAACTAGAAACATCCCAAAGTCATCCTAAATCATATGCAGATGCTAGAAGGAGAGGACTGGAATTCTCAGTAGGGAATTGGGTATTTTTAAAAGTGTCTCCAATGAAAGGGGTTATGAGGTTTGGCAAGAAAGGAAAACTAAGCCCATGTTACATAGGGCCATATTAGATTATTAAGAAGTTCGAGGAGGTTGTATATGAACTAGAGCTATCAGCCCACGTTACATAGGACCATATCAAATTATTAAGAGGATCGGGTAGGTTGCATATGAACTAGAGCTATCCCAAGAGCTTTCAATGGTTCATCCAGTTTTTCATATCTCAATGCTTCAGAAATGCATAGGTGACCCATCCTATATCACTCCTATTGAGGATGGACAGATTACAGAAGATCTCACCTATGAAGAGGTACTTGTTGCTATTCTAGATCATCAAGTTACGAAGCTAAGGAATAAAGAAATAGCTTCTTAACAAGATCTCACCTATGAAGAGGTACTTGTTGCTATTCTAGATCATCAAGTTACGAAGCTAAGGAATAAAGAAATAGCTTTAGTGAAAGTTCTTTTGAGGAACCAGCAAGCAGAAGAAATAACATGGGAGGCTAAAGACCTGATGGAATCAAAATACCCTCACTTATTTGAAGCTAAGGAGGAAGTGCCCCATGTAGAATTGGGAGCCTTAATAGGTATGTGTATTTAAACATTTATTACATTAGATATGGTTAAACTATCTAATTATGCTAACATTCGAAGATGAATGTTCCTAAGGGGGGAGAATGTAACACCCTGCACCTTACATGTATTAGTACTATGCATGTGAAACATGATATGGTTTTTCAAATTATCATCAATCTTAAAAGTGCATGAGTCTCAAATTAGAGGGTCAAGTGTAAATAACAAAATCTACCATGTGTCAATATATGGTAAAAAGATCTATAGTAAGTCATCCAAATATGCCTTAAAAAAGAGTGTAAAAGCATCCCCTAAGTCATTTTCACTTTGGAAAATTTCAGCTTTCCCAAAACTTCTCATTTTCTCTCTACTTCATTTCACAAGTAATCCAATATAACTCTCTAGAGTTCTTGAAGGAAACCTAGAACTTGAAAGCTAAGGTAAGTAGAATTATCCATGTATTTGCTATACTTGTTCCATGAAAAACAAGATCTATATGTTAGTTATACTTGTGCTGGAAATCTGGACAGCTTGTGTCCTAAGGATTGTTGTACACTTTTCTTGTTATTTAAAAGGCTATTCTCTTCTTGTTTGGTTGTATTAAGAAGTAAGACATATATATTTAACAAAGGTTGGTTTGGTAGTGATGTAACCAAGCTGTTTTACCACTATTATAGTCCACAAAAATGGCTTACCGTAGGATATCTTAGTTGTACTCTTAAAAGAAACTTGTGAGCTGAAAAGTGGGAATTGTGGTGTCACGACCTTCCCCTGATTTGGGAGTGTTTTTGGACTATTTTTATACTGGTTTGATGTGTAAAAAGATGTTGGATACAGTTTGGTTAATGTTGGAACAAGTTTGGAATTATCGGCATTGAAATATAGTGAAGGGATATAATGTTATGCCGCCTATTTGTAGTTGTGTAGATTGGTTGTGTGTTGTGCTTGGTGGGCTGCTATAAAACTGTTATGGAACTAAAATAGGGTTATGTATGTAAGGATGTGTATTAGAAAATATGATTAGGGGTGAAAAGGTTGAAAGAATACGCTCGGGTTTATGATTATACACTTGCTGCCCGTCTGTTGTAATTTTATGAGATTGGGCTGCCAAGATGTATCTATTGGCTGCTAATACTAGTTTTACCACCTACTATATTGTAGATAAATATTTAGAGAAAGGAAAGTTTGTCTCGAGGTAATAGTGAGGTCGTACAGCGAGGTATATAAAGGTACTTGATTTCATATTATTTGGCATGAAACATAGATCCCTCCTTGGTACATAAAGACACTTACAAATTTGACTTATCTATTGATTGTGTCTCAACTCTTTCACATGTTCATATGCTCCCATACATAATTACCTTCAAATATGCATATATACTTGAATACCAAGATACACAAATTCATTCTACCAAATAAAGTTCATGTGTTGTTCTACCTCTTATGCATTTCATTACTTGTGTAACCTACACCTTTTATTATGGTGTTGTCTTTTGTGATTATTTACATGACATATGTTATATCTATAATCCTACGGCTCCAATATTTTGATTTCCAAAAGAATCATCTCAAAGGTAATTGAAAGATAAAGTATATTGCTTATTGATGGGTGGTAGCCCAAGGGGTGGAAGAATCACCTAGCCAGGGACGATCCTATCACAAGGGGTAGCCTAAGGGGTTAAGGAAAAGCCTAGCCAGGGATGAGCCTACTATAGATTTACCACTGATCAGTTGGTCATTTGTATTACATATTGTGCACAACTTTTACAGTAAAGCTAAAGTGATAAAATGAACATAAAGTACATGATCCCACAGTATAACTAAAGGTGGTCTCTTATCCAACACCAGTGCATAGTTTCATTTGAGTTGTTACTTCATATATAGTATTTCTTGCCTTAGATACTTAATACATTATCTCGCACTGACGTCCCTTATGGGCGACCTGCATTTCATGCTACAGGTGTAGGTGCTGGTAGATCTCCTCAGTAGGAGTACAGGATATCCAGCTGCTGTTACCGAGCTCCAAGTTGCTTTGGAGCTTTGTGTGTCTAGAGCTTATATTTGTGTATTGTGTAGTTGGTCAAGGCGGGGCCTGTCCCAACCCTTATCAGATATTGTTCCTTATCTAGAGGCTTTGTGGACTTTATAAATTAAAGTGTGGTCATATTTTATACTTTAGACAATGAGGCCCTAACAGCTTAGTCATATGCATTTCATTTTGGGCTTGTCATTACTGTTTACTCTCTAAAAGGCATGCTGAATATAGAAATCCCTTATAATATATATAAAAATCACATAGATATAGGTTGGTTTTCCTAGGCCTTATCGGCAATGTGTGCCAGTCTGCCTTAACGAGATTTAGGGCATGATAATTTAGGAACCGTAGCACCTCCCGATTATCCTCCATGTGGCTAGTTCGGTAAGATAAGCTTTGGTGAGTCCTCAACTCCAGGGACACTATCTATACTACTCTTTCTTTTGATGTCTCTTTATGTTGAACATTTGATACGATGATGGTGAGCCCGTAAAGTTTCTTGGTCCTTGCTCCAATCTATGTTTAGAGGTATTGTTGGAATAATTGATGTACTTATGCTCTAAGCTTTGACTCTTTTATGTTTTATAAATATCAAGACTTCCCTTAGTCCCGTTTTCCTTATTTATATCTCTTGTTGTTATTTTGCTTCCGCAACCAAGGATGTGTGATTAATATGCTAAGAGGTTTTTTTAGGATTCATATGGGTTTCTCATTCGCCGTGTCATGTCCAGGCCCTAGGCTTGGGTCGTGACAATAAAGACCCCAAACTCTTTTACTCTTGATTTTATGAGATTGAGCTTACTATAAACATGGTCTTTTAGATTATTATTTATTTGATTCAATTGAGATATGAGCTATGTTTAATTGTTATTTTTGAAGTGATTTAAGCCCTAATATATTTAATTGCATTGGTGTCATTAAGATTTGAATATGCGTTGTCCTTTTAAAGTTTGATTTAAGCATGAGTAATCTAAATTGTGATTTAAATGTGGATTTACTTAGGGATTAATTATTACTATCTTTGTTATTCTCACATCATTCATGGAATATATATATATATATGAAAATTGGTTATGACAAGAATGTGATCACATAATGTCTATGATATGGTTCTTTGAGCAACTCCGAGTGTTTTACACCATCTTTTATATATGTGAATGAGCTATTCCTATGCATGAAAGTATGAACTGAAGTATGATTTGGCTTTTGAGCCCAAGTGTGCATGATTATAAAGAATGTTTGGCTTTGAAGCCTAAGTATGCATTGATACTATTTGAAAGAACTTATGCCTCTTTTGAAAGAATGTATATGTATATATGTATTCTTTTCGGATGATGACTTAGCATCAAATAGGCTTAGAGATGTCAGGGCTATCCCTAAGGGTCCTATTCCTTTCTCTTAAACTATGTGCCAGCATAGGTATATGATAACCATTATCGAAATGATTGGATCATAAGGTATGGTTTCAATTATGATATGATATGAAAATCCTTCCGAAATGACCAGGTTGTAAGGAAGGTGGCCATCACACTAAAATGACCGAGTCATAAGGTGTTAGGTAGGTTACCTTTGGCAAGCAATCTTCTCTCACCCGATGGGAGGCTTTCATTGAGTAAATTTATGTATGTAATAGCTCACATGGTTTTGAGATATCGGTTATGATTTTCATGATCCAAGGCTATGACCTAGATGTGACACGGCGAATGGGAACCTCAAGGGACCCCAAACAAACCAATTACCATATCATTCACACATCCTTCATCGAGGAAGCAAAGTAAATAACAAGTGATATAATTAAAAAAATGAAGCGGGGCTAAAAAAAGTCTTTGATAATCACAAAAGCATAAAAAAGTCAAGCTCATAGCATAAATACATCATAGCATCCAACAATAACTATTACTTGGAATGGAGCGGGGGCCAAGACACTCCCCAGGCACACCCTTATAGTAATAAGTATTCAACCTAAGAAGGAATCTCAACATAACATGAAGTAAGTAGATATTGTCCTCGGATTTGAGGACTCACCAAAGGTTTCTCCAAGAATGGAACTAGCCAAGTGGAGGAGGATGATCAAAAGGAGTTTTGGTTCCTACATGGTGATATCATGTAGGCATAGAGTATACGTTAGTACATTTGAATGTACTAAGTATACGGGACGCAATGCAACAAAAACATAAGCTAATATATACAAGATGCATAATCATAAACAATGGATATATAATCTCAACATGACATGCATCATCACTGTTTATAATAAAACATGCTTGTAAAACATTCAATATGCATAGTACATAATACATGTGTAGGAAGAGACCTTAACCAATATAGACCAAGCAAACTACTACTTGGAATCCAAGGCATGTCACCCCTTTGGCATGGTGATCGAGGCATGTCACCCCCTCGACAAGGTGATCGAGGCATGTCATCCCCTCGACAAGTTGTGGTCTACTTACCAAGGTAAACCATACATGATAACATGAATAATACGAGGCATGTCACCCCCTGATAAGGTGATCGAGGCATGTCACCCCCTCGGACAAGGTGTGGTGTAACTATATGGACAGAAACCATAAAAAGGATATTATATAATCCTATGTGGCACATAGTTTAGAGACTAAAGATTTTCTATAATGACCCCTTGAGTTGAGCCCCATCTTAAGCCTCAATCGGTACTACGTGTAATCCCACGGAATACTTGAAATAGACATAACTTGAATAATTTGTAAGAAATATGGTAACATGACATGAGTAGCTCATAAACATTTTTGACCTTTACTAGTGAGCCTAACTCGAACATAAGAGTAGATAATAATCATGCATGATCCCTTGCTTTAACATAAATGGCTCACAAGAGGTAAAAATCTTGACATAGGCTTAAACTTGATACTTGCAACATCATAGATACTTTTCATGAATTCAATACATGCTTGAAAGTGCTTAATCATAATAAAGTCACTTGACTTATAAATCATGTAATAGATCATCAATAACTTGAGAATTCTTGTCATGTCATTTTATTAAGCATATGGTGGGTTCATGATACTTGTCCAAAATCATGCAATTTAAGAGTGAAATAAGATGAATAAACTCGATGCAATTCATCCTACCAATATGTAGTAAAACCCTCATGTAGGATACCTTGAAATCCATCACAAAAGTTCATGATAGTTCATAGTTTCATAGCTCGAAACATGCATAGTCTCAATACACAAAAGCAATTCATGGAACAAGCATGAAATAGACATTCATGCATAATCAATCAGTACTTGCCAAAACCCTGACATGATTTATGCTCGTATTTCATAACAAGAGATACCCATAGGTAATACAACTTCGAAACATGCAATTTTCATAAAAGGAGAAGGTTGGGCTCCATGGGTGAAAGGCCCCACAGATGAAGACCCACATACCTTAAACCTTGAATTCCTTAAGGTGAACTTGAAGTAGATTATGGCTTGAAATGAGTTCTTGAGTCCCAAAATTGAGCTTGAAATCCTTAGATTTTAATAAGATAATTGATAGAGTCTTAGAGTGGTTTTAGAGAGGGTTTTGTGAGTTATAGAGTTTAAAAATAGCTAAGTATGGGTGGTTTCAAGTTTAAGTAGGCATGGGGCTATGACCCCAATGCCCATGGGCGAAATATGAAAAGTGAAAAAATATTGCATTGGTCCACACCATTGGCGTGATGGGACCAGATGCTGACTACAATTTACACAGTGGTGCACCCCAGGCGCATCATGTCCTGGTCACAGACAGCCACTGGAAATCGTAAAATTACTGAAAATTATGTTTTGCTAACGGGTCTTCTAAAATCTAACTTATACCCATTTTCGACTCAATTGTTCCCCCTGATCGAGAATATAAAGTCAAATTTTTAAAATCACGCACGGATATTGAGATATATGGAAATTACGATTATGGGGCATTCTGAAGCATATGTGGGGCGTTTCAATATCTCCCCCTTGGGAACATTTGTCCCTGAATGTCAAAGAAACATGCATAAAAGAAGTAATTATGAAGATTTTAGCCTAACATGTATGCAACAAATGCATTTAAACATTGTTTTGAAAAAATCTCAACATGAATGTCAAAAATCACCAAAAGCTTGTTACCATAACCATAAATACATAAAAAATGACATGAGGGATGAAACTTAAGACTTGAAATCATCTAGGGAACTTAAGTTATTACCTTCAACTTAAGTAGAGTGGAAGAGATATAGGTATTGCTTTTTCATGTCCGCCTCAGCTTCCTATGTGGCACTTTCAACTTAATGATTCCTCCAAAGAACCTTGCAGGATATTACATCTTTGTTTCTCAATCTCTTCACTTGTCTATCTAAAATCTCCATAGGGACCTCCTCATAGGTCAAATTATCTTCTACAACATCCACAACCTCTAAGGGCACTATAGCACTTGGGTCACCCACACACTTCCTCACCTTTATCAATCTCACCTTCTCCGAGGCTTCTATAACCAAATTTGATCCTAACAAAGACATCCCCCCCACATCAAACCACCCAACCTTGGATCTACAATGCCTACAATATAAAGCTTCAAAAGGAGCAATGCTAATGCTTGAGTGGTAGCTATTGTTGTAAGAAAACTCAATAAGTGGAAGGTGTTCATCCTAACTACCCTTAAACTCTAAAACACAAGCTCTAAGCATATCCTCAAGAGTTTTGATAGTCCTTTCAACTTAACCATCCATTTGAGGGTGAAAAGTCATGCTAACCTTGACCTTGGTACCAAGACCTCTTTGGAAGGAACTCCAAAAGTTAGAAGTAAATTGAGCATCACGATCCGAAATGATAGACAAGGACACCCCATGCAATCTAACCAACTCATGAATATATAATGTGGCATAATCTTTGGCATCATAAGTGGTTTTAATCGATAGAAAGTGAATCGACTTTGTCTTTCTATCCACAACAACCCAAATAGAGTCAAAGTGTATAGTCTCAATACACAAAAGCAATTCATGGAACAAGCATGAAATAGACATTCATGCATAATCAATCAGTACTTGCCAAAACCCTGACATGATTTATGCTCGTATTTCATAATAAAAATCCATATTGACCTCTTCCTACTTTCGAGTAGGAATTTCTTTGTCTTGGGGTAGGCCATCGGACCTTTGATGTTCGGCTTTCACTTATTGACAATTTTGACATCCGAATACGAAGTTGGTAATATCTCTCTTCATACCACCCCACCAATACACCTCCCTCAAGTCTCTATACATCTTTGTGGAACTGGGCTGAATAGAATAAGATGAATTATGGTCCTTCTTCAAAATTAACTCTCTCAAGTCATCAACATTAGGCACATACAACCTACCTTGGTACTTAAGGGCACCATCTCTGCCTTGGGAGAAAACCTGCACTTTACCATCCTTCACCAAGGTCTTTAACTCTAACAAGACAAGGTCAAGATCTTGTTTTGACTTTACTTCATCAAAGAAGATTTAGAACCATCAACAACCACTACACCACCATTTTCACCTTCATCAAACCTAACCCCCAATCTAGGCAACCGATGAACTTCTCTAGCCACCTCTTTCCCACCATCATCAATATGAGCTAGCCTACCCATGGACACTCTACTTAGATCATTGGCCACAATATTAGCTTTGCTGGGATGATAATGCACACTCATGTCATAATCTTTAAGGAGCTCTAACCACCTTCTTTGTCTCAAGTTAAGATCTTTTTGTTTGAATACATATTGGAGACTCTTGTGGTCGGTAAACAGAACAACATGAATCCCATACAAGTAGGGACGCCAAATTTTAAAAGTAAACACCATGGCCTCCAATTCAAGGTCATGGGTGGGAAATTTTCGCTCATGTGCCTTAAGTTGTCTAGAGGCATATGCTATTACCTTGCCATTTTGCATCAAAACACAACCCAAACCAATTCTTAAGGCATCACAATATACCACAAACCCTTCCAATGCTTCCGGTAGAGCTAAGATGGGAGCAGAGTCAAGCTTATCCTTCAAAGTTTGAAAACTATTTTCACATTCTTCGGTCCCCACGAATTTTGCCTTCTTTTGGGTTAGCTTTGTCATAGGAGAAGCAATAGAAGAAAAGCCATTCACAAACCTCCGGTAGTAACCTGCCAAACCCAAGAAACTCCTAATATCCAATGAAGTCAAGGGTCTAGGCCAATTTCTTATCACCTCTGTCTTCTTAGGATCCACCTTAATGCCATCACCCAATACCACATGTCCTAGAAAAGCAACCTCTTTTAACTAAAATTCACACTTTTCATATTTAGCAAACAACCTCTCATCCCTCAAGATTTGCAACACTACCTCAAATGGTTCACATGCTCTTCCTCTCTTTGAGAATAAATTCATATATCATCAATAAAGACCACCAAAAACATATCTAGGTAGGCTTTAAAGACCCTATTCATGATATTCATAAATATAACCGGTGCATTTGTCAACCCAAAAGACATAACCACAAATTCAAAGTGCCCATACCTAGTCCGAAAAGCCATCTTGGAAATATCATAGTCCCTCACCTTCACTTGGTGGTATCCAAATCGAAGATCAATCTTAGAAAAGTGACTAGCCCCTTATAGTTTATCAAAAAGGTCATCAATCCTTGGTAGAGAGTACTTGTTCTTCATGGTAACCCTATTAAATTGTAGGTAATTAATGCATATTTTATGCGAACCATCCTTCTTCTTGACAAAAAACACCAGTGCACCCCAAGTGACTTACTAGGCATTCTAAAACCCTTCTTCAAAAATTCCCTCAATTGATCCTTTAACTTCTTCAATTCCGTCGAGCCATACGATAAGGGGAAATAGAAATAGGTTATGTATCAGGAAGGAGTTCTATACCAAAGTCTATTTCCCTTTTGGTAGGAACACCAGGAAACTCATCAGGAAAGACATCAAGAAACTCATTGACCATCAGAACCAACTTAATAAGAAGGACTTTAGACTCAACATCCCTAACCCTCATAAGATGATAATTATAAACTATAGAAAACAACTTTTGGGATTTAAGAAAAAAAATGAATCTACCTTTGACCACTACATCATGACTTTTCCACTCAAGGACGGGCTCATTAGGGAATTGGAATGTAACCTTACAGCAAGACTTTATGCAAGAATACGACATCATAATCCATTACAAGAATGATATCAAAATCCACTACATCTAATTCTATAAAATCACAAGGCAAGACTTTATGCAATATGAATACGACACAATTTCTATAGATTCTTTTACCAACAGTGGACTCACCAGTGGGAGTAAACACTTCATAAGGTTCACGCAACAATTTGAAATTCACATGAAGCTTTTTGGCAATAAATGGAGTAATGAAAAAAAGAGTAGCACCTGAATCTATCAATGTATACACATCATAATCATAAACCTTTAACATATTGGTGATGACATCAGGCACCTCATTCACTCCTAGCCTTTCTTGGAGAACATAAAACCTATTTTTCCTTGGAGCACCCCCTTTTAGCCTCTCTTTTCCCTTGAACCCATAGTAGCACCTTGGCCTTGAGGATTGAGAATGAGGATAATCAACAACCTTGTGACCTACTTCACCAAAACCATAGCAAGCATTAGAGTTTCTCAAACATGTCCCACTATGGTTTCTACCACACCTTTTGATAATTAGGATTAGACACTCCTCCACCACCTCCTTCGAACCCTTGATTATTATTTGAAAATCTCTTATTAGGAGCATTGGAAAACCTTTTGCCTTGGAACTTGTGGCCTTGAGGAAACTGGCCACGCTTAGAACCTTGGAAACTACCTTTAAACTGAGCCCTCTTGGACTTACCATTTCTTCTCTTTCTATGTTTTCCCCCTCTAATTTTTTGACGTATGTCATGAGCTGAGACAAATCCATATCACTCACTAGCATAGTGGTACGACACTCTCTATTAACCAAGTTGGACACCCCCGACACAAATTTGTTCATTCTAGCTCTAGGGTCTACTACTAAATGTGGAGCATACTTGGAAAGCTTATTGAACTTGAGGGCATACTCCCTCACACTCATGGAACCTTGGGTAAGATTCATAAATCCATCATCTTAGCCTCTCTTAACTCGATAGAAAAGAATCAGTTGAGGAATGCGGCTTTGAACTCCTCCCAAGGAATAGTATCATTATCTCTTTTCTCCAATTTCCATTGGGTGAACCAAACTTGGGCTAGAATTGGTAGGTCACTAACTCCGCTTCTCCTACAAATTGACCCCTATGATAGGAATCACTTTATCCACCTCATTGATGAACTCTTGGGATCCTCTTCCCACTTGGATCTATGGAACTGCAGTAGGTTTATTCTTGTGAAGTCCCTCACCCTTGAGGCCAGAGTGGGGGCATGAGGGGCTTGGGCCCCTTGGTTAATTTGGTTGGTCATAGCATGAGCCAATATTGTGATGGCATCTTGGAACTCTTCTTGGGCTACCCCTTATCTCAAGGAACTTATGCAGCAGGAGGGACCGGTTTCTCCTCGGGTGTACGGGCTCTCCTTAGCCTTCATCTTGGTATAGGTATGATCTAGAAGAGCAAAAAGCATTTGTTAAGGGGGAAAGCCTTATCTTTACATCTAAAGCATGATATAGATAATGAAGAAGAGAAATATTTCCTAAAACGCCTCATAGCCACCTATTCATAGTTGTGGCGCACTTCACAACCATGAATACGACTCTAATTAATGCAGTGTGTTAGATTTTTGAGGACTATTAACAACCTAGTGCTCTAATACCAAGCTTGTCATGACCCAAGCCTAAGGCATAAACGTGACACAGCGAATAAGAACCTGAAAGGACCCCAATCAAGTCTCTTAGCATATCATTCACACATCTTTGGCTGCAAAAGCAAAGTAAACAATAATAATGATATAATTAAAAAGGGAAGTGGGGCTAAGGGAAGACTTTGTGTCACACCTAAAGTCCCATTAAAGTGAACTAGCACCCATTGCTGATAAGGATCGGGAGAACCAACCTGTATCCATGCACTTCCTATACCTATTATAAGGGATTTCTACATTCGACATGCCTTTAAGAAAGTAAATAGTAATAACAAGCCATAAGAAAATGCATATAGCTAGACCATTGGGGCCACATTGTCTAAAGTATGAGACATTACCTTACATAGTCTACAAAACTTCTAGATAAGAAAATATATCTGATAAGGGTTGGGATAGGCCCTGCCTTGACTAACTATACAATACAAAAATATAAGCTCTAGATGCACCAAGCTCCGAAGCAACCTAGAGCTTGGTAACAACAACTGGAAATCATATACTCCTACTTGGGAGAGTTACTAGCACCTGTACTTGCAGTATGAAATACAGGTCCCCCGTAAGGGACGTCAGTATGAGATAATATACTAAATGTGTAAAGTAGGAAATATTGTATATGAAATAACAACTCAAATGAAACTATACACTGGTGTAGGATAAGAGAACACCTTTAGTTATATTGGGGGATCATGTACTTTATGTTCTTTTTATTACATTATCTTTACTGTATAATCTGTGCACAACATGTAATACAAATGACCAGCTAATCAATGGTAAATCTATATCGAGATTGGCCTTGGTTAGGCTTTTCCTTTCACCCCTTGGGCTACCCCCCATGATAGGATCGACCCTGGCTAGGTGATTCTTCCACCCCTCTAGTTGCCACCCATTAATAAGCAATATACTTTACCTTACAATTACCTTTGAGATGATTCTTTTGGTGGTCACAATATTGGAGCTGTAAGACTATAGATATAGCATATGACATGTAAATAATCATACAAGACAATATGACACTTTAATAATCACAAAATCATAAAAGAGTCAAGCTCATAGCATGAATATATCATATTATCCAACAACACCTCTTACTTGGAATGGAGTGGGGGCTAAGACACTCCATGGGCTCACCCTCATAGTAATAAGTATTCAACATAAGAAGGAGTCTTAACATAACATGAAGTAAGTAGATATTGTCCTCAGATTTAAGGACTCACCAAGCTTTCTCCGAGAATCGAACTAGCCACGTGGAGGAGGATGATCAAAAGGATCTTTGGTTCCTACATGGTGATATTATGTAGGCATAGAGTATACGTTTGAATATACTAAGTATGCTGGATACAATGCAACATAGATATAAGCCAATATATTCGAGATATATAATCATAAACAATGGATATATAATCTCAACATGGCATGCATGATCAATGTTTGTAATGAAACATGCTTGTAAAACATTCAACTTGCATAGTACATAATGCATGTATGGGAAGGGACCTTAACCGAGATAGACTAAGAGAGCTATTACTTGCAGACGAAGGCATGTCACCCGCTTGGCAAGGTGATCGAGGCATGTCACCCCCTCGACAAGGCATGGTCTACTTGCTAAGGTAAACCATATCTGATAATATGAATAATTTAAGGCATGTCACCCCCTCCAACTAAATGTTCGAGGCAGGTCACACCCTCCTCGACAAGGTGTGATGTAACTAGATGGATCTACTAAAAACCATAAAAGGGATATTATATAATCCTATATGGCACATAAATTAGAGACTAAAAACTTTTTATAAGGACACCTTGAGTTGAGCCCCTATCTTAATCCTCAATCGATGCTAAGTCTAATCCCATATAATAATTCAAATAGTCATAACTTGAATAACTTGTAAGAAAGATGGTAACATGACATGAGTAGCTTATAAACATGCTTGATCTCTACTAGTGAGCCTAACTTGAACATAAGAGTAGATAATAATCATACATGAACCCTTGCTTTAACATGAATGGCTCACAAGGGGTAAAAATATTAAAATAGGGCTAAACTTGATACTTATAAAAATCATAGATAACTTGAAGTACAACTTTAACATGCATGGCTCATAAGATGTAAAAGTCTTGAAATTGGGCTAAACTTGATACCATAAAAGGGATATTATATAATCCTATATGGTACATAAATTAGAGACTAAAATATTTTATAAGGACCCTTTGAGTTTAGCCCCTATCTTAAGCCTCAATCGATGCTAAGTCTAATCCCATAAAATACTTCAAATAGTCATAACTTGAATAACTTATAAGAAAGATGGTAACATGACATGAGTAGCTCATAAACATGATTGATCTCTACTGGTGACCCTAACTTGAACATAAGAGTAGATAACAATCATACATGATCCCTTGCTTTAACATGAATGGCTCACAAGAGGTAAAAATCTTGAAATTGGGCTAAACTTGATACTTGAAACATCATAGATACTTTTCATGAATTCAATACATACTTGAATGTCCTTAATCATGATGAAGTCACTTGACTTGTAAATCATATAATAGATCATCAATAACTTGAGAATTCTTGTTATGTCATTTTATCAAACACATAGTGGGTTTATGATACTTGTTCAAAATCATGCAATTCAAGAGTGAAATAAGATGAATAAACTCGATAAAATTCAACCTACCAATATGTAGTAAAACCCTCATGTAGTATACCTTGAAATCTAGCACAAAAGCTCATAATAGTTCATAGTTTTATAGCTCAAAACATGCATAATCTCAATATACAAAAGCAATTCATGAAACAAGCTTGAAATAGACATTCATGCATAATGAATCAATACTTGTCAAAACCCTGACAAGATTTATGCTCATATTACATAACAAGAGATATCCATAGGTAATACAACTTGAAAATATGCAATTTTCATAAAAGGAGAAGGTTGGGCTCCATGCGTGAAAGGACCCGTGTATGAACACCCACATATCTTAACCCTTAAATTCCTTGAGGTGAACTTGAAGTAGACTTAGAGCTTGAAATAAGTCCTTAAGTCCTAAAATTGAGCTTGAAATCCTTAGATTTGAATGAGAGAATTGATAGTCTTAAGTAGGTTTTAGAGAGGGTTTTCTGAGTTATAGAGTTGAAAAATGGCTAAGTATGGGTGATTTCACATTTAAGTGGGCATGGGGTTATGACCCCAATGCCCTTGGGCGAAATAAGAAAAGTAAGGAAAATATTGCACTGGTTCGCGCCCCTAGTGTGATGCGGACCAGACAAGGACTACAATTTACACAGTGACGCGCCCCAAGTGCGTCGTCCCTTGGGCGCAAACAGCCACTAGAAATCGTAAAATTAGTAAAAAATATTTTTCACTATGGGTCTTCTATAATCCGAATTATACCCATTCCCCCACTCAATTTTGCCCACTGATTGAGAATATGAAGTCAGTTTTCAAAATTAGGCATGAATTTTGAGATATATAGAAGTTACGATTATAGGGCATTCTGAAGCATATATGGGGCATTTCATTGGTCACATCCCTTATATGATAAGCATTATGGCATTATATAAATCGTGGGATTAGATAGCATATTGGTATATGACTCTTATTTGTCTATATACTTCTTTTTATATACATGCCCTTATCATCTAAAAATGAATGCAGGTTTAATAAGTTCATATTCACTGCATGCCTGTATACATAGTACATTCAAATGTTCTAAGGTATACTTTTTTCCTACATGATCTAACCATGTAGGGTCCGGTGTCTATATCTTTCCACCTTTAATTTTTTGTAAGGACCCAGACTTTATATGACTTTAATGGAGCTTAGAAATTTGGTTAGGAAAAGTTTTGGACCAAGGTGACACTTTAAGAAAGCCTCCACTAGCTGTGTGAAGGTAAACAGACCCTATAGAGGTGCCTTGTGGTGGCCCTTGTCCCTATCTGTAGAGTGTTGGCATTTATGTGGAGTTTAAGACCAAGTTTTACGTCACATGAACCCCACATAATCTGTGTGAGGCTTCAAGGGTCATGTGGTAGACCATGTGGAAGGCTTTGGCCTTGTAAATCCATATTTTGTCCAAGTTACTTCATACGTAGACCTCTCACAGACTATATAGCCTTTCACGATCCGTGAGGCCTTCCGTATGGGCGTCGGAGTGAAAATTTTCTAAGTATTGGATAGCCATCTCGGAACTTTATCATCAAAAAATTTTCTAGGTGGAGCTTCATGGGAGGTAACACGGTCCCTGTGACCTCACAAGGACCGTGATGTCCTTCATATGGGTATTGGCATCAATTTTCTAAGTATGGAATTCCATTGGCTAAGCTTTTCACAAGAACCAATAGAAAGGTCAAATTTAAATGGTCATATCTCTTAGCACAAAAAAAACTAGGTGACCTATAACCTATGAAATTGAAGCTCTTTGAATTAGTTTTCTAACGCATCTAGTTTCACCTAATTCCATGTTCAGATCAAGAAATTATGTCCATTTTCGTAAAGGCCATTCGTGTAGAGTTTCCAATGATTTGGCTAAATGTGGCTTCATAGGAGGGTTCACGGTCCGTCTAACCTTGTATGGACCGTGAGGCCTTCTCACAGGACCCATGGCAACAAATTTTTTCCACTTCACTAATGGGCTTTTTGTAATTATGGATACTCCTAAGGGGCTTTCGTGACTTCCTATGCTATCCTAAGACATTCTAATGACCTAAACTCTTCTCCTCTCATTCAAATTCATTCTCACACTTGGAATTATTCAAATTCTCTCATCGAAAGAACTCCCCTCAAGTGAGCCATTAGAGATTAGCTTGGAGCATAAGGGAGAGTCTTCTTCTACAACAAATTTCTTCCTATTTTTTCTTGGTTAGCTAAGGTATGTGGGATTGATTCTTGGTCCCTTTTAGTAAAAAAGACCCAAACTCCTTTTACTTGAATTTTCAAGAAAAGTATCTTACTTTAATCATGGGGTTTGAAGAGTATTGTTTATTAAATTCAATTGAAGTGTGGGCTATGCTTTATTATTTATTTTAAGTTGATTTAAGTCATAATATGTTGAATTTCATGGTTATTATGAAGATTTGAATATGTATTGTCCTTTTAAAGTTTGATTTAAGCATGTGTAATCTATATTGAGATTTAAATGTAGATTTTACTTGTAGATTTACTTGAATTTTGTATTGTATTATTGATTTTAGATTGAATCTATACTGTCCATGCTATTCTCACATCATTCATGACATATACATTCATAAGCATTGGATTTTAGGAAGTTATGAAGTCGATTAAGCCCAATTATGTTTATGTATATGATTTTGATAAGATTATGGTTATGACAAGCATGTGATCATATAAATGTTGATGATATGGCTCTTTGAGCATTTTGGGTGTTTACACTATTCTAATATAGGTAAATGAGCTATTCCTATGCATCAGAAGTATGATTTGAACTATGATTTGGCTTTGAGCCCAAGTATGAATGATTATGAAATATGTTTGGCTTTTGAGCCCAAGTATGCCTTGAAATAATTTGAAATGACTTATGTCTCTTTTGAAAGCATATATACGTATAAATATTCTTGTGGGATGTTTGACTTAGCACCGAATGGATTGGGGGCATAAGGGCTATCCCCAAGGGTCCTCTCCTTTTTCTTAAACTATGTGCAAACATAGGTATATGGTAGGCATTATCGAAAAGATGGGGTCATAAGGAATGGTTACAAATTTTGATATGATATGATATGAAAATCCTTCTGAAAAGATGGGGTCAAAAGGAAGGTGTCCATCATACCAAAATGACAGGCTCATAAGGTGTGATATAGATTACTCTTAGCAGGTAATCTTCTCTTACCAAAAGGACGTCTACATAGAACTAACTCATGTAATATCTTACATAAGTTTGATTTGTCGATTACAGTCATATCCCCTCTATAAATGGAAGCATCATGGCATTTCATGCATCATGGATTTCATGGCATATTCTTATATTACTTTTCTTTTCTATATATCTCTTTCTATACTATGTGCCCTTGCTATCTAATATTAAATGCAGGTTTGATAAGTCATATGCATTGCATGCCTGCATACTTAGTACATCCAAACATACTAATGCATACTTTTTGCCTATATGACCTAACCATGTAGGGCCTGGACATTACCTTCATCCACCAGTTAATGACTAGATTGGATTTGAGAAAGTGTTGTGGTGAGTGTTATCTTCCAAGGACAAGCCACCATCTATCTACCTTATGTTGCTTCCATTTTGCTATTTACTTTGAGGGTGAGCCTAGGATATGTCTTGGCCCTCGTCCTATTCTATGACTAGAGACATTGTTGGACATCTTATAGACTCTTGTACGGATATATGCTATATGTTGTATTCGGAGATTATGAAAATGGTTACATAATAGATATGACTATTGATGATATGGATTTATGTTATAATATGGAAATATGGAAGATCTTAAGTCCCATATTGCCCCCATAGAGTGAGTCATACTTTTCCGCCCCTTATTTCTTATGTGCTATGTGTTGTGTGAATCCATGTTTATCCCATAACCCTATGATATCCCCAAAGCCTGAGTCCCATTTTCCCATCCCTTAGAACTATGTGTCTACTGTCTTTATATGTTTCTGAATCAATGATATGAATATGGATACTTTAAGGCTTATTTGGGAACTCTCGTATTCCCATTCACCATGTCACTCCAAGACCTTAGGTACGGGTCATGACATTTTGACGGCTAGTCGGATTTGTGAAAGTTGTAGTGGTGAATTAGTGTTCCAAAGAAGGAACCAAAGACTTATAGAATCCAAAGTAGTGAGACGACCTGTTCCACACAAACTCTTCATTCTTGAGCCAATTTGTCCCAAATTATTTATTTCATTCAAATATAAGCTCTAGCAGCAAAAAATGAGTTGTTAAGCCTTGTAATGAACCAGCAAAGAAGAAAGCTATCTCTAAAACATTTGGGGTTGCTGAGAGAAATGTAGGTATTGGAGATTTTGGCTTCAACACAGATTGAAATAATGATGGGTTGTGTGTGCTAGGAAGTCCCAAAATGACGCAGATGTAGCAGTGCTGGAAAGAAGCAATGATTTCCTCAAAATCCCATTTTAATATCTTAGGGTCATCCAAATGTTATTGAGAAATTGGGATTGCGAAAAAATATTGGATCATCTAATAACCCCATTTTTGATGAAGATATGGACTGTAAATCAGACGGGGAGAAAAATGAATTGGATTTGTCTGATGATGATAGTAATGAAGATGGATGTCTGAGTGGTGATGACTTTGATGTGAAAGAAAAGAGTTATGACTAGCGCAAACAAAATCATTGGTTCAAGATATTTTTTGAAAGTCTTCACAAGTTGGATATTGCTAAGATTAATGATCTTCAATGATAGTGGCACTGCCCTGCATGCAAAGGTGGTCCATGTGCGATTGCATGGTATACAGGGTTGAAAGCATTAGTTTTCCACACAAAAACAAAAGGTGGATCAAGGATTAAATTACCTAGAGAGCTCGCTCAACTTTTGGAGGAGGTCCTGCATTTAAAGGGAACTTCTACACTACCGGCAAGTGTGGTGTATGGACAATGTGATGGTATTGAATCAGAAGATAAGGTAATGTTGTGGACACCAATGGTGATTATTATGAACATGGTGGTTGAGAAAGATGACAATGAAAAGTGGATTTGAATGGGAAATCAAGAACTGTGTGAGTATTTCAGCTCTTACACTTTAGTGAGAATTGTTCGACATTCATATAGTCCATGAGGCCATCGTGGCATCAGTGTGTTAATTTTTGAGGCCACTGCAATATGATACATAGAGGCTCTTCATCTCAGTGAACAGTTTTCTTTGAATGAAAGAGGTAGGGCTGCTTGGGAATGCAATCCAGTTCACTTTTACGGTTACATGGAAGAGAAAGCAGACATACCAAAACTTCAACAAGCATTCACATAGGAAAGAAAGATTGAAGTTTGAGATAAAATCGTATAATGAAACTATTCAAGAACTGAAGATGCAGATATCGGCAGATAATCAACAACTTGTATGGTTGAAAGAGGGAAGCCGCTAAGAAAAAACTAAAATCTAAAGCTCTTGAGGAGACTCTTACTCAGGTGAGTGAAAAGCACTGACAGACTGTGAAAGAGAACAAGCTTGTTAGGCTGAAAATGAAGATGCATAATGAACAGAGCAAGGAAGAAAAATTATTCAAGGATTAAGTCAAAATGTTTCCCAATGCCTGGACTGCTGAGGACGACAAATCTTAGAAGATACTACAGGAACATGGTGAGATTTCACAACAATCTTTTGCAAATGTTTCCTCACCATTTGACGGTTATCAAGTCAGAGCAGGGAAAGCTACAAATTTCATCAAACTTAAAGACAAAGACATGATAGAGTTTGTAGCATAGAGGGGAAATTTGATAAGAGTTCATGAAGAGAGGAAACACAAACTGTTGGATGAGGCAGTTGCACTCAGAGGAGATTCAATCTTGAACTAGCTAAGGTAGTGGAGAAGTACGCCGCAAAGCTATCTGAGCAGGTTTAAAGTATTATTTTAGCTTTAAATTTCTTCTGAAGTTTGATCATGTGTTATGCTGATGCTAAATATATAATTCCAGCACCTAAAGTTTATTAATATACAGGCCTTAATGTATGATACACTCGAGGTGTTGAATAATAATCACCTGTAATATTATTTGACAACAATAGTTAAATTTCATTATAATGAATAATAAGTTGTCAATATATGCAATATACCCCGATATTGATTGGTAGTCATTTCTTGAACTATGGAGTCAAATTAAGATAGTTGACTTGGCTTCTCTATCCCCAACATGTATAAGCAATTTTCCATGATCTAGAATATAGTGAAATGATTAATATCAATTGTTATTTCTGCAATGTTATATTTTTTATATAAAGGTACCGAATACATACTATAATGTAGGGTTAATTCTTGCATATCAAATTAACAAATACTTATAGTGTAGGATACATGGCTACCTTCTTCAATTATATGAAGTCTATATTTCCACAAAATTGTATAGTTGGTCTATCTGAAAAAATAACGTGAACATGTTGATTGTTTATTAAATTACTAAATCAAATTCATTCATACACGAGAAAGAAAATCAATAATAAAAGTGATGTTGGTTGAAGTTGCTAATTTAGAATAGTACTTATTAATATTAGTATTAGGAAGATACTAAAGGTAGTTGACTATAGCGAATTGTTCTATCAACTTTATATTAATCTTTTTCCACTTTGATCTTATTGAAAATCATCGAAGCTAAGGTTGCCTGCACTATTGGGTTTGACCTTCATGGTCCTTTAATTATTGTGATCTCATCCTCACTATCATCACAACTATTTTATTTTGGAACATCATGTATCTCTACAACTATCTAACTCATTTTATCAATAATCAGAGGTTCCTCTTTAGTAGCATCATTGAGTTGCTTAGCCTTCTTTCTTGTCTATGTTATTCTCAGGGTTAGAATGTCAATTTTAATAACGCTATGAATTTTTTCAGCATGAGTTTTCTCCGTAGCTATCAGTTTCATGTTTTCAAACTCATGTTCCTTTACGCTATTTGCTTTTATATTCTTTGTCCTTTGGCTTCTTCGCTTTTTAATGGGGATTACAGCCTCACTTGTATGTATTGCAACTTTATTTTCAACCTCATGTATTTCCACAGCTATCAATTCATATTTGAACCTGTCTTTGGAAAATTATGATCAATCTTCACAAGGGTACTAGATTCTTTGTCCTTACTCAAAACCATCTTGCGATAATACACAAATTCTTCTTTCTGTGGAATAAAATAACTAATATATATTAGCATAAATATTAAGTAAGCATAGGGTTAAATTGTTTAGATTGGTTGTTCTTTGATGTACTAATTGATTTACCTTTTTATATGTCAATTGAACATACTCTTTACATAAACCAAAGAAGTATTTTGCCGCATCCAACAATGTAACACTTAGATATTGCTTCTCAGCAGTGACATCAATGTTTAACCTATATCTGGAATACATTCGATTATGTAATCATTAACTCTTCATTTGTTAGTTATAGTAAGTAATCTTTTTGTCAATTCTTTATGTGTTTTACCTCTCCTTATGATCAATATCATCACTCCTGCATAAGGAACAACATGCACTTCTCTTTAAAAATATTCACTCGCCTATAGCATTTTTTGAAGGCATGATACCACGGCTCATGATTAATGCCAATGACAAATACCTTAGCGTTAAACTTATAGTACATGTCCTATATATAAATTAGTACAATCAATTTTTTATATGTTAAACATATAAAATTACTTCTCATTCATATATTAGGAGTGGAAGGTACCTTCAAATTGGCAAGCGAACCATTTAGAATATCTCCAATTTTCATTTCCCAGGCTATTACCATTACTTTACTTGGCATTAAACTTATGTCAATATTTTCTGCCTTTATGCCATCGTGCCTATAATTCAAAAGGAAAAGAAATAAAATTTAGTACAAACATTGAATATATTGAAGGCTATTATTAAGTCAAGATAAGATGTTGTATTTATACTACGGTTGAAGATCGTTATCTTTTTGAAATGGTAGGCTAATTAGCAAACTATTGATCGGAGTCGTGGCAAGAATGAAATCCCCTATTTGAAAAGGAATAATAAATTTAATATTACCTTCACATAGTTTAAAACAGTATTCAAATATATTATTTTGGGGACTTAACTTGATAAATAGAGCATTTAACATCACAGAAGGCGAGCACCGATTTGACAATTTCAAGGTTTTCTAATAATTCACCATCTATTTTAGCAAAGTCTCCCCATAAAGTCATAATTTTTTCGGTCATATCTATGTATGAAAAATTGAGTATCTTTATAGGTAAAGTTTATTCATGTGAAATTATGTATATTATAGATGCAAAGTAAATATGAGCTTACATTTCTTTTGAAAGTATTACTTCTAGGCTTTTGCTTTGTCCTTCTCCCTTTAGGGATTTTATTTTTATTAAAATACACACCAGAGCTGTAGAAAATTCATATTATTACATATAGGTATTGTTTTTGTGCACGATACCAAATAAACATTTACAAAAATTTACCAAAGAAAGTCGCACATGTGATACTTTTGACTTCTTCAGAGGTAATAAAACTATTTGAGAATTGTTGTGTATTAAAATTGTCCTTCACACTATATGACCTCAGTGAGGTTGTTGGATCTACTTTGAAGTCCTTATGCATGAATAGAAAATTTTGATTAGCCCCAAGGATAAGTTGTGACACCCCATAACTCTATTCTCACATGTACCTATGTTTTAAGCCTCATTCTTATATGTGGGAAGTGTATTAGGATCATAAGAGACCTCTAGTTACCTACCAAATGAAAGGTCTTTGACTTAGCTTTCCAAAGCAACTGATTTCATCTCATTTGGAGTTCGAAGTCAAAAGTTATGGACGTTTTACTATAGATAGCTAGATGTAGAGTTATTTTACGAAGCCTCAATATAGATTGTTGAATAAAGTACGACCAATCTACTAAATCATAGGAAAAAATCCTAAAAATTCAATTTTTGGTTCCAGACTTTATGGACCCATCAACGAGTCATAGATTGGGCTCGTGAAAGTGATCCAAAGACCCCCAAAATTGTCCAAAGATTTACGACATGGTCCCTATGAGCAGTAGATAGGACTGCAGATGACTTTTGATAGCTTTTTAAGAAAGATTATTTTGTTCTTTTTCCATCCTTTCAAAGCCTAAACTGATGCTTTTAACTTAAATAAAGCCTTAAACAAATCAGTTCAATCTTTTTATGCTAAATCACTCAAACATAGGGAGAAACGGACAAGGATTTGAAGATAAACTTGAGAATTCATCCAAGCTACTTCAAGGTTAAAAACTTTCAGGTATGTAAGGCTACCCAAGACATGAATTATGTTCTTTCATATGCCCAATAACATGGATTGATGAAGTTGTGAGAGAATTGAGTCTCCCATGAATGTTTCTCAAAAGTTTTTCTTAAAATCTAATGTATTTGTACATAATTTTGCATGAATTACTGTTTTTATGAATTAAATACTTGGAATAGATCATTTTTAGCTTACTACATGAATTCTTATTATTTTTACATATTTTACTTACATGAGCATGCATGAATATAATTTGAGCCTAAAGAGTTTATGGAATCTCTAAATGTTTTAACTATACCATTATTATTATTTTTGGATGTTATGAGTTAGAATGATACATGATAGAGTCCTTATGAGTCAAGAGTTGAACCTTAAAATGATGTAACCAAAGAGTTGATAGTTGATGCGATGAGTTGAGTTGATAAATGTATAATTAGACTAGATGAATGAGTTAATCATAGGGTTGATGTCGAGCATATTGTTATTGATCAAGAAGGAAATCCAAAAGGAACTCAAATTTTTGGTGTAATCACTCGGTTAAGTCTTGGGAGGAGTATTGAGCACCGAATTGAGTAAGAGTAAGTCCAACTCGAACTCAATAACTACATAGCTAGTGTAGGAGAGGATTGAATTGTAAAATCAAATATCTCCTATTATCCTAAAAAGAGGACATCCACTGATGGTATGTCCTATACTCCGGCAAGAGATTGGAAGGATGTGGTAATGACATCATTTCATTGTATCATCACCGACTCATAGGTGATGTCTATTGGTTAGCAAAACTCTCAAATAGGCCTTGATAGTACTCTGAGTAGTTGGGACATTGATGATAGTCATGGTCTAAACTGCATTCTTACTTTAGACTCTTGACATGATGATTGAGTTTCCTACTTCTTAAGTTGAGCTACTTGAGTTGATGTTATTCTTACTTTACATGTTTCTTTCTTCTATTTTACATACTTATACATTCCGCATACTGACGTTTATTTGGGCCTGCATCTTTTCATGATGTAGGGATAGGTACTAGCGGTCATCAACAGGCACCCCTTTGAGGAGCTATTTGCTTTCAACTAATTGGTGAGCCCTCCCCTACTTTCGGAGGATATCATATTNAGAGACCTTCCATATGAGACTCCTTTCTTGAGTAGGGCACACCATTCCTTTGTGAGATATTTTATAGGCTTCATAGACTAGATTGTTGAGTTATGATTGGATATTATTATTGACTAGTTTCTTTCACACTAGTCTTTCTTAGTTGATGGATAGACTGTTTGGCTTATGGTCATTGATTTTCATTTTATCATTACTTTTCATTTAAATATTTGTATTCATGTATGTCTTCCGCTACCAGAATATGATTGAATAAATGTGATGAGGTCGAGTAGTTCACTTGGGGACTAGAAATAGTCTCTGAGTGTCGGTCATGTCAAGGGTAACCTCCCGGGGCATGATAAACTTGGTATCAGAGCCCAAAGTTCAAGTGTCCTAGGGAGTTTATGAAGACATCTCTAGTAGAGTCTTGTTTATGGGTGCATTGTGCACCACACTTTATAAGCAGGAGATAGGACATTATGAATTGTTTCACTTTCTCGTATTCTGAGTTCGTACATAGAGTTTAACTCTATTAAAGTATCTATCTATTTTGCATGTTACATGTTTGCAGATCATGCCTCCTAAGCGACCGCCACCTAAAGAGATGTTTTAACTAACAACACTAAGAATCCCCCACCAGAGGTGCCTCCTCAAATGGAGACAAGAGGTCGGGGTCGACATGCTAGAGTCACTGGAACTCCCCAGACACCTACTACTTCGCCTACTCCTACTTGAGAGGCTGATTTCAGGGGAGTTATCACTATGCTCACCCAAAAGGTAGCTACCCAGAGTGTGAATCAAAGTTCACAAGCTCTTAGTTCTATATCCCAAGAGCCAATTATTGCAATAAGACTTAGAGATTTTCTGAGGATGAACCCACCAGTCTTCATAGGGTGTAGGGTGGAGAAAGACTCCCAAAATTTCACTAATGAGATATGGAAAGTGTTGAAAGCCATGCATGCGATAGAAATTGAGGCAGTTGAACTTATTTCCCATCAACTTAAGGATGTGGCAAATGTCTGGTGCAATCAATAGGAAGAAAGTCAAGGTGAGGATGCTAAGCCTGCCATTTGGGATGACTTTGAGAGTGTCTTTCTTGATCACTTCTTTCAACGAGAGTTAAGGGAGGCAAAGGTGGAGAAGTTTGTCAACTTCAAGCAAGAGGGGATGACTGTCAAAGAATATAGCCTTAATTTTATATAGCTATCCTGGTATGCTCTAGAGATGGTCTCGGACATAAGGTCTAGAATAAGAAAGTTTGTATTTGGCTTAGGCAAACCTGCAAAGAAAGAGTGCTAGGCAACATTCCTAATTTTGGACTTAGACATCCCTAGGCTTATAGTTTATGCATAATAACTTAAGAAGAATAAGAAGAGGGATAGGTAGGATCACTTGATCAAGAAGGCTAAGCCAACAGGGCATGAGCTTATAAGTAGAGTAAGGGGGACAGGTCCTATATCTAGAAGAGTCTTCAAATTATGAACCATCCATAGCAAGTGCACCAACTCTGAGTAATAGGTATGGACAAAAGTCTCAGGGCTATCAGAATTCCAGAGCTCAGGGTTCTCAATCTCAAGTTAGTGGGACTCAAGGTTTGAGGGGTAAACCACCATGTGAAAAGTGTGGTAAACTTCATTTATGTGAGTGTCGTTAGGGCACAAATGCTTGATATAGGTGTGGACAAACTGGTCACTTCCAGAATGAGTGCCCAATGAGGAGGAAGAGTGATGGAGTAATATAGCTCATTCTTCAGCAGTACCAAGAGAGGTGCCACAACTAATATAGGTAGGGGTACAAACTGTCTATATGCGATAGGAAATCGATAGGATTAGGAAGTTGTGCTAGATGTTGTAACGAGTATGCTTCAATTCTTTTCTTATGATGTGTATTTCTTTCTTAACCTAGGTGCCACTTTATCATTTGTAACTCCATACATGGCTAATAAGTTTGAGATCCTTCCTGAATGTCTTCTTGAGCCTTCAATGTTTCTACTCCTATTGGTGAGTCCATTCTAGCTGAAAGGGTATACAGAGATTGCATGGTGTCTATCTATCATAGAGATACTTTGGCAGACTTAGTTAAGTTAGAGATGATTGACTTTGATGTGATTCTTGACATGAACTAACTTCACGCCTATTCTGTCTCTATCAATTATAGAACCTGGACAGTCAAATTCCAATTTCTGAATGAGCTTGTTATAGAGTGGAAGGGTAGTTCTACAGTGCCCAAAGGTAAGTTTATTTCCTACCTTAGGACCAGAAAATTAATTTCTAAAGGATGTATCTATCACCTCATGTGATTTAAGGCTAATGATATAGAGTCTCTACCTTTGGAGTCAATTCTAGTTGTCAATGAGTTCCCTGATGTCTTCCCTGATGATTTGCCTAGAGTCTCTCTTGATAGGGAGATTGACTTTGGGATCAATGTTCTCCCTGATACCTAGCCTATCTCTATTCCACCATGTAGGATGGCTCCCATAGAGTTGAAAGAACTGAAAAAAAAAGTTAAAAGATCTCTTGGATAAGGGATTTATTAGGCCAAGTGTCTTTATATGGGGCACTCCTTTCTTATTTGTTTGAAAGAAATATGGTTCCCTCAGGATGTGTATACATTATCGTTAGTTGAATAAGGTGACTGTTAAGAACAAATTAAATATCCTCTTCCGAGGATCGATGACTTGTTTGACCAACTTTAGGGTTCCACTGTTTTCTCCAAGACAGACCTCAGATCAAGCAATCACCAGTTCAAAGTGAGAGAATGTGACATCCTGAAGACATCTTTTCAAACCCGATATGGTCACTTTGAGTTTCTAGCAATGTCCTTTAGATTAACTAGTGCTCCTGCCGTTTTCATGGACTTAATGAATAGAGTATTCGAAGAGTACCTTGATATGTTCATTGATGATATTTTAGTGTACTCTAGAGATGAGGAGGATCATGCTAATCATCTTTGAATTATTATTAAGACCCTCAAGGATAAGGAGTTATATGTCAAATTTTCAAAATGTGAGTTCTAGCTTAAATCAGTGTCATTTTTGGGCCATGTTATCTCGATCAATGGTATTCGAGTAGATATGCAGAAGATTGAGGTAGTTAAGAACTAGCTTAGACCCATTTCTCCAACTAGTATAAGATGTATTCAAGGTTTGGCTGGTTACTACCATAGATTTATTGAGGGATTCTCTTTTATATCCTCACCATTGACTAAGCCGACTCAAAATAAATCTAAGTTTCAATAGTCTGATGAGTGTGAGAAGAGTTTCCAAGAGGTGAAAATGAGGTTGACTACTGCCTCAGTGTTGATGTTGCCTAGAGAAGCTAACAGGTTTGTTATCTATTGTGATGCTTCTAGACTGGGATTGAGATTCATTCTAATGTAGAGAGGTAAGGTCATAGCCTATGCTTCTAGACAACTTAAGAATCACAAGAGAAACTATCCAACTCATGACTTAGAATTGGCTGTGGTGGTGTTTGCACTCAAGATTGGGCGCCACTACTTATATGGAGCACATGTTGATGTATTCACAGACATAAGAACCTGTAATATGTATTCACCCAGAAAGAACTTAACTTGAGGCAGAAGATATGGCTTGAGATGCTCAAGAACTAGGACATAAGCATTCTCTACCATCCAGGTAAAGTTAATGTGGTTGTTGATGTTCTTAGCAGGTTGTTTATGGGAAGCACTGCTTGTATGGAAGAAAAGAAGAGAAAGTTAGACAAAGAGGTGCATAGAGTAATGTGATTGGGAGTTCAACTAGATGAATTTGTCAAAGGTGGAATACTTGTGCATAATAGGTCTACATCATCCGTTATAGTAGAGGTAAAGGAAAAACAAGATCGAGAACCCATTTTACTCCAATTAAAGGAAGATACATACAAGCAGAAAGTGATGGCATTCATCAAAGGGGGAGATAGGGTATTGAGATACCAAAGTAAATTGTGTGTTCCAGATGTTGATGGTATTCGAGAAAGGATCATGGCAGAAGCCCATAACTCCAGATATTCCATCCACATAGGGTCTACCAAAATGTATCATGACTTGAGAGAGGTTTATTAGTGGAGTGGGATGAAGAAAGACATTGCAGATTTCATTTCTAAGTACAAATTTGAGCACCAAAGGCCATGCGGAGTAGCCCATAATTTTGAAATTCTAGCATTAAAGTGGGAGATAATCAATATGGGCTTTATCACAGGCTTACCGAGGTCTCGCTGACAACATGATTTGAGCTGGGTGATTATTGATAGGATGTGTAAATCAGCCCACTTCTTGGTGGTAAAAACTATTAATACGATAGAGAACTATGCCCAATTGTATATTCAAGAGATTGGTAAATTGCATAGGGTTCCTTTGTCCATCATATCAGATAGAGGCCCTTAGCTCATTGCCCAATTTTGGAAGTCCTTTCAGAAAGGGCTAGGTCCAAAGGTAAACCTTAACACTGCCTTCCACCCTCAGACTGATGGTCAGGCAGAATGGACAATATAGGGCCTACGTGATTGATTTCAAAGGTAATTGGGATAACCACTTACCTTTGATTGAGTTTGCCTATAACAACATCTTCCATTCGAGCATCCAAATAGCTTCTTATAAGGCCCTCTATGGTAGAAGATGATCACCAATTGGATGGTTCGAGATAGGAGAAGCAGGGTTGATTAGGCCAAACTTGGTACACCAAGATATGGAGAAGGTAAAGATTATCCAAGAGAGATTGGGAACTGTACAGAGTAGCTAGAAGTCCTACACCGATGTTAGAAGAAAGGACCTAGAGTGAGTCAAATTGAAGTCCTACACCGATGTTAGAAGAAAGGACCTAGAGTTCGAAGTGAACGATTGGGTAAACTTGAAAGTGTCACCCATGAAGGGTGTGATGAGATTTGGGAAGAAGAGAAAGTTGAGTCCTCGATACATTGGTCCCTACCAAATTGTGAAGAGAGTAGAAAATGTAGCTTATGAGTTGGAGCTACCACAAGAGTTGGCAGCCATTCATCCAGTCTTTCATATTTCTATGCTTAAGAAGTGTTTGGGAGATCCATCCTTGGTTATCCCTATTGAAGGCATTGGAGTAAAGGATAGTTTGAGTTATGAATAGATCCTAGTCCAAATCCTTGATTATGAAGTTTGTAAGTTGAGAACTAAAGATGTTGCTTTTATAAAAGTATTGTGGAGAAGTCAATCCATTGAAGATGCTAATGGCAAGTTAAAGAGGATATGAAGGCTAGATATCCTCACCTATTTATGTATTCTAATGATGAAATCGATGGTAATAATTCATTTCTACTCTTTGAGTTACTTACCCATTGTTGAGTTGGGTTCTTATCTCTGAGTTGATGCTCCTCTTGAATCTATGTATGAGTATGCATATCTTTAACTATATTTGTGCCTAATGCTAATGTTAGAAGTAATCTTTCTGAATCCTGAGTTGAGTTTGATTTCTGGAGTATGAGTATTCGAGTATCTGAGTATTTGAGTTCATTCTTGATAGGTCTTTGAGTTTCTCATCATTCGAGGATGAATGATCCCAAAAAGGGTGGTATTATGACATCCGATAACTCTATCCTCATATGTACCTATGTTTAGAGCATCATTCTTATAAATAGGAAGTGTATTAGGGTCATAAGAGACTTTTAGTACTTAGTGGAGTTCAAAACTTTCCTATAAATTGAGTTTCTAGTGTTGGATTATGCAAATGTCAACTATAAACAATTATAACACTTAGCACACAAAGAATTAGGTGGCCCATGACCTACCAAATAAAAGGTCTTTGAATTAGCTTACCAACGCAATTGATTTAACCTCATTTGGAGTTCAGAGTCAAACATTATGGTCATTTTACTGGAGACTACTAGATGCAGAGTTGTTCTACGAAGCCTCAATATGGGTTGTGGATTAAAGTATGACCCATCTCCTAACTCGTGGGGAAAATTCCTGAAAAATTCAATTTTTGGTTCCATACTTTACGGACCCATCTACGAGTCATAAAAAATTCTATAGGCCATAGATTGAGATCGTGACAGTGATCCATAGACCTTGAAAATTGTCCAAAAGTTTACAACATGGTCCCTATGGGCTGTGGAAGTTTCTACGGGCTGTAGATGGGTCCGTAGATGACTTTTGACAGTTTTTAATAAAGCTTTTTGGAGTTTGGAGTCAACTGTTATGACCATTTTACTGGAGACTACTAGATGCAGAGTTGTTCTGCGAAACCTCAATACAGGTCGTGGATTAAAGTACGGTCTATCTGCAAACTCGTGGGGGAAAACTCCTGAAAATTCAATTTTTCGTTCCATACTTTACGGAACCATCTACGAGTTGTAAAAACTTCTATAGGCCATAGATTAAGCTTGTGACAGTGATCCACATACCTCAAAAATTATCCAAAAAATTTTACGACATGGTCCCTACAGGCCGTAGATGGGCCGTAGATGACTTTTGACTACTTTTTAAGAAAAGTTATTTTGATTTTTTCCCACCCTTTCAAAGCCTAAACCTGATTTTTTTATACCTAAATAAATCCCTAAACATTTCAGTTCAACCTTTTTACGCTAAATCACTTTCTCAAACATAGAAGCAAGGTTTCAAGAGAGAAAAGGACTACGGTTTGAAGAGAAACTTGAGAATTCTTCCAAGCTACTTCAAGGGTCAAAACTTCCAGGTACGTAAGGCTAACCAACACATGGATTTTACTCTTCCATATACCTCATAACCCAAATTGATGAAGTTGTGAGTGAATTGAGTCTCCCTAAAACGACCCCATAAAGTGCCCAAAAATGTACCTCGAAAGTGCCCAGAATCATAATTTTTATATATCTCAAAATCTGTGTGCGATATCAAAAATCTGACTTCATATTCTTGTTCAGAGAGTCAAATTGAGTGGGGGATGGGTCTAACCTCGATTTAAGAGCAAACGATTAACAATTTTAAATTTTTAAAATGCGATTTCCAGTGAGTAGTTCACGCCCAAGGCGCAACGCGCCAAGGGCGTGCTACTATGTTAAATTTTATCCAGTTTTCTATCTCGATCTAAGGCTTTTGGTCTTGGGCCTAAGTGTTCCTATATATGAAAATGCCTATACTTAGCCTTATTTCACCTTCATATCATTCAAGACATTCCCAAATACACTCCCAAACACTTAGACAATATTTCATCTCCTAAATTCAAGTGTCAAACTCATTCGGATTCTAAGGCTCTCATTCAAGCTTCAAGCCTCCATTTCCATTCTTCATCAAGCCATTCTCCAAAGTTAAGGTATGTAGGTTTCTTTCATGGGTTCCTTTCATCTATGATACCCAAGATTCCTTTTACTTAAAATTGCATGATTTAAAGTTGATTTATTGATAGGTCTTACTTATTATGAATTTCACTGCACATTATTTTGGGGTTTATGAAAGTGTGACTGTTTTAGAATGTTTTGAGCTATGAAACCAAGATCTAGTGTGAGATTTCATGAAGGATTTTGATGTATAACGGTTGAGGGTGTTACCAAGTATCTATTGATGGTTTTACACTGAATTTTCTAGTATGATTCCATTCTTGAATTTCATGGTTTTACACTAGCACTACACATTCACCAAATGTTTGATAAAATATCCGATTATGATTTCTTAAAGAATTGAGGTCCAATGCATATCTTATGAGTTGAATGACTTTATGATAATGAAAGGAATGTATGTATATGATAATGAAATGAATGTATGTATATGATATTATCTCTATAGTGTTGGGGATGACCAAGCCTCACTCAGGAGGTTATAGGCCCGGGTAACCTTGTTGAGGGGTTTGTACCTTGATCATCTCACTCGAGAGGTGGCAGGCCCGTGTAACATTGTTGGGGGGTTTGTACGTTGATAACCTTGTTGGGGGTTTATACCCTATCAACCTTGTTGGGGATTTTGTACCTCATCAACCTCATGAAGGGGTTTGTACCTCATGCGCCTCTCCAAGGATGTGGTAGGCCTTGGATTGGACTAATATTGGTCGCTCCTTACACTTGTATTATATTCTACATATAAGCATGATGTTTTACTTCAAGCATCACTCATACATGTCACATTGCTATAAGCTTATTCATTGCCTATGTTATGTATTTAGTTATGGTGCTTATCACTTGTTGCATTTCATCCTACATACTTAGTAGATTTAAATATACTAACACATACTCTATGCCTACATGATGTCACCATGTAGGAACCGGAGCTCCACTTGATCATCCACCTCCACGTGGCTAGTATGACATCACTTAAGCTCTTTGGTGAGCCCTCCATTTTCAGGATGATGCTTATGATCTCCTACTATATTCTAAGATAATCCTTCTTTTATATGTATGTTGACTATGAGGGTAAGCCCGGTAGCTTGTCTTGGCCCCCTCTAAGTTCTAAATTTTAGAGGTGTTGTTGAATATGATATGTATTATGCGTTGAGCTTGACTCTCTCTCTCTCTTGACTATTGTTGACTATGATATGAAAGTTGCCCTTAGCCCCTTTATCCCTATTTACTATTTCTTGTTGTATTTTATTTGCTTCCACGGCCAAGAATGTGTAATGATATGTTAAGAGGCTTGCTTGGGGCCTCTTCGAGTTCCCATGCACCCTGTCACATCTAGGCCCTAGGCTTGGGTCGTGACACTCCCATGAATGTTTTTTGAAGGTTTTTCTTAAAATCTAATGTATTTCTACATAATCTTACATGAATTACTATTTTTATGAATTAAATACTTGGAATAGATGATTTTGTCTTGCTACATAAACCCTCGCATGAATTCTTCTTGTTTTTACATAGTTTACTTACATGAGCATACATGAATATAATTTGAGCCTAAAGAGTCTATGGAATCCCTAAATGCTTTAACTCTACTTTTGTTTTCCTAGATGCTATGAGTTAGAATGATGCATGACAGAGTCCTTATGAGTCAAGAGTTGAACCTTAAAATGATGTAACCAAAGGGTTGATAGTAGATGTGATGAGTTGAGTTGATAAATATCCAATGAGACTAGATAAATGAGTTAACCATAGAGTTGATGTCTTATGAGCATATTGAATCTTGGGAGGCGTACTATGTACCAAATTGAGTAGGAGTAAGTCCAACTCAAACTTAATAACTATGTAGCCAGCGTAGGAGAGGATTAAACAATAAAATTGAATGTTTCCTATTGTCCCAAAAAGAGGACTTGATGTTAAAGCTAGGAGAGGATTAAACAGTAAAATCAAATATTTCCTATTGTCCCAAAAAGAGCACTTGATGTTAATATTTTTGGATCCATTGATGGGATGTCTTATACCTCGGTAAGGTATTGAATGGATGTGGCAACAACATCACTTTGTTATATCATTACCAGCTCATAGGTGATGGTTGTCGGTTAGAGAAACTCCCAAATAGGCCTTAATAGTACTCTGAATAGATGGTACATAGATGATAGATAAGTAGTCATAGTTTAAACTGCATTCTTATTTTGGACTCTTGACATGATAATTGAGCTTCCTACTTCATGAGTTGAGCTACTTGAATTGATGTTGTCCTTCCTTTATATGTTTCTTTCTGCCATTTTACATACTCGTACATTCTAAGTACTGACGTCCATTTGGGCCTAGATCTTTTTATGATGCAGAGACAGGTATTAGCAGTCATCAATAGGTGCCCCATTGAGGACCTATTAATTTGCTTTTAGTTGATTGGTGAGGCATCCCCTACTTTTGGAGGATATCATATTCTTTTCTATCTTTGAGTTTAGATTTATTTTATTCTATTTTTGAGGTAGTCATGGGTCTGTCATTGGCACCACTTAGTCATATGTTTTAGAGGTTTCATAGATTAGATTGTTGAGTTGTGATTGGATGTTATTATTGACTAGTTTCATTCAGACTAGTCTTACTTATTTGATGGATAGATTGTTTGGCCTGTGGCCGTTGATTTTCTTTTTCCATTACTTTTTGTTTAAGTATTCTTATTCATGGACATATTCCGGTACTAGAATGTGATTGAACGAATGTGATGAGGCTGAGTGGTTTGCTTGGGGACTAGCAATAGTTTCTGAGTGCCGGCCATGTCAAAGGTACCCTCCCGGGCGTGACACAAGCCATCATCCATCTACCTACATTGATGTTATTGCTTATGTTATATTTACTTTGAGCATGAGCTTGGGACATGTATTGGCCCTCGCCCTATTCTGTAACTTAGTGGCATTGTTAGGCAACATGTAGACTCTTGTACGGATATAAGTTATGGTTTGCTATTTGGAGATTATGGCTATGGCTATCTATTGAATATGGACATTATGATGTTTGTTATGATATGATGTGGAAATGTGGAAAGTCCTAAGTCCCGATCTATTTTCATAGAGTGAGACATACCTATCCGCCCCTTAGTTATTATGTGTTACTAGCATAAGTACCTGCGCGATGCACGGTCAATTGATAAAATATAATAATAAATATATAAATTTTCTTAACAGTTTCAACTTTTTGAAAAAAAACTGGTACTATAAAATTGATAGGATGTAGGGCTGCTTATTGAATGGATTGGATGGATAATTATGTATAAATATTCTAATTTGTTCGCCAATCAATAAGTTATCGATTGATTCAAGATTGAAATAGTAATTAATGATCATGCTCCGTTTCTTCACTTTTGTTAGGAATAACTTTTAACATTATTTAATTATTTAGTTTGTTAATTTTACAATAATTGAAAATCATAAACACCCTCACGCCTTTCCTATCGTCCACTTGTATTAATTTTCTTACTTTTTAATTTAGTTTTTGCCTAAAATTATAAAAATAATTTTTTTAATATGATATATTAAGTTTAGTTTTAGTTATTAATATCATCTACATATGAATTTGAATTATATATCTTTTTAATATTTTTTAGTATTTTAATTAAGCGAGTCTATAGGTATAAAATTGATATTTTTTTTTATCACAATTAAAAGGCTTTCCACATATATTTTCTTCTATCATTCCTCTTTTGACATAATAAAAATAAATATTTTGTACACATTAAAATCTAATGAATTTTCATGTTTCTGTTATATTATTTAACACTGCTTTGCTATTAAGATTTATTAAAAGAAATTCAAAGTGATTATTGAGCTCGTAAAAAGTGTGTGCTACCAATCCACCACCCACAAATAAGTTTTATTCAGTTATCTCCTCTGTATAGATACTACATCATTAAAAATTTCATAAAAAGAGATATACCTATATTACACAATTTATTTATTTATAACTTCCTTCTCAACTTAAAATTATAGATCTTAATTTTTTATTTTAAGTTTACAAAATTTTGTATAAAAATATGCATTTATTAGAAAATAGGATATGTAGCAAAACACGTGGAACAGCACATTTTTCTTTTATTTTTTAATATTTTGTGGGAAGTTCTCTTTTAATACTAAAATTTAAATAATTTATATTCTTTTTTGGTTAAAAAGGAGGAGTAGCTATGGAAAATTAGTTTATATATTTACTATAAAGAATCTAATAACTTCCCACAAAAGAAACACAAAAAAGTCATAAATATACTTATGAAAATTTACTTTCAAATTTATAAAATGAATATAAAGAATTTTCATTTTTGTTAAAGCAGTAGTTATAAAAAGTTGATTTGATATTTAGTATAAAATCTTCATCTTTTTGCAGTAAAGTAGTAATAGTTGTGGGTAAGTCCTAAACGTGCTTATCAAAATTTATTTTACTTTAAAAACTACTGTAAATAAACTGTTGCTATAAAATAGAATTAAATAGATAAGTATATCTATGATCAAAATTATCGAAATTTGTTTTTTTAACAAAGAAGAATTGTAAAAAAAAATATAACTATCAATTACTTGTTACTAGTAATAAGTGGAAGGGACCAAACACACATTAATTACACGAACAATATGTAAAAAAGTACCAAATATATATATAATAAGAGAGAGTTAAGCAGCTCAAGCTGGCAGCAGGTCAACTGTCACGACCCCAAAAATTTGGCATAATGGCACTTGCTTAATCCCACCAGAACAAGTCAGCCTTTAACTCAAAGAGATAATAAACATATCGCGCGGAAGTAATTAACTAGAGTAGATATCTAAACCTGAGAATTTCTATAAACTTAAATACCACCCACGGATTGGTTGTCACACGTACAAGCCACTAACAATATAGAAAATCAAGAAATACAAGTCCAAACTGTCCTTCTTCTAGAATAGAACAAGTACAGAAGAAGTAGGAATAAGAGGTACACTCACAAGATTAAGATTACCCAATCTTTCTTTGGTATTTACAAGTGGAGGAAATATACTTTTAGGATTTATAATTGTGTATTATGAACAGCTATCTCTCTACGTCTCCTGGGAAGCCTCGGAGGATCAAGGAAAATGCTATTCACTATCCGGGCTCATAACCTACACAAGTATAGAAAGTGAGTATCAAATACCATGCGGTACCCAGCAAGTCAACTAACAAAACAAAGTAAGTCTAATAGAATACACAAACTCCTTCCGTCCCATCGATCTCCATGACTACAACCTGCACAAAGAGTTAGTCCAACCCAGTAATACATAATAAAGATGGTATTTCACCATATCACAATTCCAAAGCACAAGCTAAAATGATAGCACAACCAATCACAAGAATAATATCATGTTATGCAATAATACACAAGAGTGACATGCAATGCTTATACAATGAGGTCAGGCATAATGATGCATGTCTATCCTAATGATACACACCCGTTGTCTCACAGTCCGGGACCCATGGGGGACTCTTAGTCCATGCATCTGTCGCAGCATGCGACATGACCCTCGAATCATAACATTCATCACGGCGTGCGATACGACCCTCGAATCATAGTATTCATCACGGCATGTGACACGACCCTCGAATCATAGTATCCGTCGCGGCGTGCGACACGACCCTCGAATCATAGTACATCTCCTTTAATTCTTCTTATTTTCATGGTCACATAACAATTGTCACAAAGTCAATGCAAATGGGCAGGTTCACACAATAATGATGAGATGACAAATTTTAATACAACTCATAACACCATAGTCTCGATACAAACTCAACAATATATCTCAAAACATAATTTTCATCACTTAACCACACTTTTCAAGTCAAGTGTTACAACACCCCATTTTCATGATATTACAAATATTTCATGCATCACATATAGAAGAAAAGAAGATTTGAGAATTCTACGAGAATTACAAAGTTTTGAAAGTCCACTTGCCTTAGTCAAATCATGGTCAATCTAACATTTTGGCCTTTCCTTTTTGAATAGAGTCCTCACAATATCCATATTACTTTATGTCTACCCTAGACCCAAAGACCAGCCAATTTTGTTATTAATTTCCAAAATCTCGAGTCTAGGATTAAGTCTTAACTCCTCCATATAATATAATCCTAATAATTATTCTTATGATACCAACCCCTAATATTATTACGAAAATACACACACATATATACATTCGGAGCCACATACTGCAATAATAGTACGATGAAACGAAGGATCAAAAGCACTGGGCAGAAGGGTTGAATTAAGGAGAAACATACATAAACAAAGTATATACCTAATGATTCCTTAAGAATAAAGATGATTCAGTACTATTCTAATATGAAACATTCTTGCAAAGTCATAAATTTCCACTAACTCTATATCCTATAATATATATATATATATATATATATATATATATATATATATATACACACGCACACGCACACTAGTAAAGGAATGAATCACAACAACTTTCAATTGCAATAATTTATTCCTACTCTATTAACGCCAAAAAACTTTTGTTTCATACCTGTACGCCTCAGTTTGTTGTTTCTCCCTTCTTCTTTATTTTACTTGGCTCTCATCCCTGAGCCCCTCTCTTTATATAGGTGTATATATGTCTATTTTTTTATTTTTTTAATTATCTTAGTGGGTAATAATTAAAAGAAAATATTATTAAGAATTAATCATGGAGTTGACCACTAATGTTTGCCCCAAAAATATGTTACTTTCTTATCAATATAATAATAATAATAATAATAATAATAA
>DF365583.1:0-11924 GCA_000787875.1 Solanum virginianum
ACATAGTTAGTCTTGAGAGGAAGTACCGAGTAGGATTTTTCATACACAGTTCACAAAAACCAGAAAAAATTTATGACAGATTTCAACCCCTACTTCAATTACTTCCGACTAGAAACCCTCTACGCCATACTCCAGGCCCTAGAACCTCTACCCAAAGACCTTAAAGAACTAGTAATAGACCACCTTAGAATATCGATAACATATACCCGAGATTTTTATAAATTCGAAGACAGAGACTTTGAGAGAATATATATATATATATATATATATATATATATATATATATATATATATATGATAACGTTATTTATGTATATATGTGATATTATCAATTCGAATGATAAATATATATTTATTACCATTACAACAAATCTTCCTAAATTAGTAAAATCTTAATTACTTCCAAATCACATATGTTATTTGAAATAATTTCTTTTATCCTTTGACTATTTTGTTTGAATAACTTATCATCAACCATATAGAAAACATAGCATATTTTCCTTAAAAGTAATTAACCTATAATCTTACCTAATTCTTCTAACCAAAAATAGCTTTCAAACTTTTCTATTAATAAAATCCCCACCAATTATTTTTAAGCACTCCAATATCAATTTCTTCTTTAAAAAAATGACTTTTAAATTCAGTTCTCTTTGTTTGTCGACTCTTTCCATGGTAGCATTTGCTTTTATCTTTTGTCATATTTTTGCCATAACGGATGATAAAAAATTACTGAATTCATTCGAAAATGTATTAAATACTATAGATCTGTCTTTATCAAATGGTGATTGGCAACCGATAAAAGATCCAAACGATCCTAAAGTGGTGGAAATTGCTAAATTTGCAGTAAATAGTGAAAATATCCGATCAATGGATGTTCAATTGCGACTTGAGAGTGTGTTGGATGGAAGATTTCAAGTTGATTATGATGGCATCACTTATGAATTGAAAATTCTTGCCATTGATTTCGATGAAGAAAATAAATATAAAACGGTTGTTCTCGTAAATTCTAAGGACAATGAAAAAAAATTCATTTCCTTTTCCCAAATTCAAACTTAAGTGTATGACCATTTGGATATTATTTAAAGAATATATTTTCGAATAAACAACTCAAAGTTAGCATTATATTTTTATGTTATTCTTTTGTCTATTTTAATTATGCGTAATTGTATGTTCTTTTTTTCATGATATCAATATACCATCTTAAAATTATGTATGTATTGAACAATGCAAAGTTGGTATATGTATTTAGTAGTATGGTTTTCGATCAATTTTCTTGCGCAATTTATATAGAATCGTCCATAATAATACGGGGAAGAATTTCAATAGTTTCAACCTGATCCGCTGGGCATTTTTTGACATTAAAATTAATGAATAAAACAAAGAAACCCCATTGCCTTTTCACAATATAGTATATTATGTAAATTTTCTTTATATAAATGGGAAACTTATCTGCATATACCATGTTTAGAAAATATTTACCATTTATAGTAATATAATTTTAATACATATATAATACACTTTTAATACACAAGGCATTTTTTTAAAATCAAAATATAAGTTTAATATATTTTAAAATACCTATAATACATCTTTTATATTGTAATTTATTTATATTATATGCATAATTCATTTTTAATATATAGTGCAGTTTTTGTATCGAAATAATTATAAGATATTCTAATACATATATGTTACAAATATAATTTATTTTTAATACATAAATTTCAATTTATGAGTAGTTATTGTTCAAAAAATATGACAGTCACTTTCAATTTCAATTCTTTCTTCTTGTCTCTTCCAATTCTACTAATTGCTTCAAAACTTGGGCCATGTTGTTGCAACAAATGATGGGTTGGCAGCCCATTAAGGACCCAAAAGTTGATGAAAGTTGGACAATGTAGATGCTATAGCCACTCAAAAATATCATAATTATGTCTCAGCTATAGTTTAAGTAATTATATTTGTACTATAGTTGTAGCAATGTTAGTATATTTCTTTATACAATTCACGCAACGTTTGTATAATTCACAGTTTCTGTATAGCATTTGTGTATTTCGCTACACAACTCACGCACAACATTTGTATAATGCACTATGCAATTCACACTGTTAGTATATTTAGCTATACAATATTTGTATAGTTCACTATATGATTTGTAGTTTTTATATAACATTTGTATATTTCGCTTTACAATTAGCATATATTTGTTATACAATTTGGAGTGTTTCTATATTTTGTTGTACAATTTCCATAGTATTTGTATAATTTTCTAAACAATTTGAAGTGTTTGTATATTTGATACAATTTGTTATACATTCGATGTACAAACTCAAATTGTAATTATACAAAGATGTTAACCGTGAGCCGTAATTATTTTAAATTATAACTATATTAGCTAATAACTAATATATATTTATTTATCCGTGTAACTTTCTCATTTTCTAATAATAATATTTTATTTTCTTTTGATAAGGAAACACTTCTCCTTTATCTGATATTTAAATAATCAGACAAATAAAATTTTAAATATTTTTAAATAATAATAATAAAAAGTATTATATAAATTTAATACGATAAGCTCAACTAAAATAATATAAAAAAAATTCAATGTAAACTATCTACTTTTTTGAAATACCACATGCTGCACCAAGTAAATCGTCCATAATTTAGAAGTTTCGTGAAAATAAAAATATGACTGTCGGTTCTCTACTTTACCTAACACTTTCCTTTAAATAAGTGCACCCATTTAATAAAATACCCCACTTTCCTCTTAATTTTTTTTTCATTTTTCATTCTTAAAAAAAAATCATGAAATTATTTTCTGTTTTCTCCTTGACTCTCTCAATTATCTTAATTTCTTCAATTTTCTTCCACTTCTCCGCCGCGCTGGGTGGCGCAGCTGGTGGTTGGACCCTGTTAAAAGACGTAAATGCCCCTGGTGTGGTTGCGATTGGGCAATTCGCGGTGGATGAGCACAACAAAGAGGCGGGGACAAAATTGGAATTTCAAGGTGTCGTGAAGGCAGAAAGTCAAGTCGTTGCGGGTACAAATTATCGACTTGTAATTAACGCTAAGGATGGAGGTCATGTTGGTAAATATTTGGTGGTTGTTTGGGATAAACCATGGGAGAAATTTAAGAAACTTACTTCCTTTAAACAAATGTAAGTGTTGGCTATGATTCACGATCTCGAGTCAGTGGATTCAAAATAAACGTAATCTTATAATATATATATATATATATATAGGTTTTTAATATTTTGTATATATATGTATTGTTCGAGATACGTATTTGTTATAAGTTTCGTGAATTTTTAAGATTTTGAGTTTATGAATTCAGAATAAATGTGATCTTTTATATATATGTTTTAATGTTTTTGTATATGTATGCATTGTTAGAGATATGAATTGGTTATGATTTAGAATCTCGAGTTTGTGGATTCAGAATAAATATGATCTTGTATGTATATATATATTTTAATGTTTTTGTATATGTATACATTGTTAGAGATATGAATTGGTTATAAATTTGGTGAATTTAAGATCTAGATTTAGTGGATTCAAAATAAATAAATATGATCATCTTATGATGGGTATATGTTTAAATGTTTTTATATGTATATATTGATCCAGATCAGTATTAAGAAGATTCATTGTGAAATTGACTAGTTTTATGTTGGCTTTCAGCAAATCTCCTCTTATTTGTATCGGGATATGAGAAATTATTTAGAATGTATTCTAAATTCGTTGAGGATAAACGAGATATTCCACGTGATCTAATTATATGTGTATGTTTTAATGTTTGGTATTGAATATGTATGTTTTGTTTGAGATCTGTATCGCGAGAATTTATGAATATATTTTAACGTATCGAAAGCAATAATTTCAGTTGAAAATTCGTCCTAAATCCACGGAAGAAAATATGCTAACTTGTCAATTTGTAGGGCTATTTTTTTGAATTTTCTATTAATTAAGAAATATTGTGTTGTTTGTTTCATTGTAGGTTGTGTGATTCATGAATGTTTGTTTTTTCCCATTTTGTAGGTTATTTGAAATTGTTGATCTCGTTTTTTAAGATAAAGTTTTCAATTTGGAGTCCAAATCGACATCGAGTCATTTGGATATTATTGTTGATTTGTCAATAACTCTAACACAAAATTAGTTATAATTTGAATATAATCCTCATATTACATGGTATATATTACTTGTAGACGATATTGTTCTAATAAGTGTCGATCAAGATTTCAAATTATGGAGCACTTTAGAATGACGATGTATTGAGATTTTTTTATGTACAGAATCTGGAAAGCGACGGACCAGAAGAGTCTATCATACATAATCTTATTTTGTAAACGCTTATATTCACATCTCAAAACTCTTCATGACCTCCTGATTGATGACATGACATTAACTTTGTCGGTTATGTCAAGGCTCCTCAGCATATGGAGCACTCTAGCATATAAGGATTTTACTGTAAATAGAAGTTTGTAAGTTTAGCTGGCAAAAAATGAAAGGTTTAGATTAAAAAATTTAATTTTTTTTCTGAAATTTTATGTCTTAACTATATATTATTACTTTGAGTGTGTTTAGATCATCACTTTTGTATTAACAAGTATCTCAAATTAAATATTTGTTTCTTAATTATCAACATCAGGCATGCATATCGAGGTGTGTTTTAATAAATAAAGAAAGTGATAATTTAAGTAAATATAATAATAGATAGTCAAAGTATAAAATTGCAAAAATATGGTAATTTAATTTAAACTTATTTTTTTAACCAACTCTAAAAAAAAGTATCTAGACAAGCAAGTTTTATAAGATAGTTACAAGATCAACAATTTCAATATTTATAAAATGGCAATAAGTGTAACATTGGTATGTACGGTAAATGTTGGATCTTTCTTCATCTTGTTTTTATATTAATTCACTTTCCTTCTTGAATGCTAAATTTCACAACCTATGACTAATTTAAAAAGCCGTGTTTCAAATACGTGATTTACGAGTTGTATTTCAAAAATATAATATATGATTCACATTTTTTAGACATTTGATGTAAGTCGTATTTGAGAAGTTCAACTGATAAATCGTATAATTTCAGAACTCATGACATTAAAAGTTGAATCAGACATAATAACTAGCCAAAAAGTAACAATTATTGCACCTTTAAAAGCTATGTCATACTCCAAACTAAAATAGCACAAAATGCACCTTAACTACCTAGAAGTTCTCTCTAATATTTTACTAACAAGAGGGACAAAAACATTACAAGAAATACTAGGTGATTTGTTCTTATCTGTTTTAGTTTTGACAGACAGAGTTATTTGAAACCTGATTTCGTACTGTTGATGAGGAGATGATAGATATCCCTTGAAAATAATCGAAATGCATATAAACTGAACTTGATAATACAATAATAATGATAATAAAGACATTGCAAGAAACTCAATATTCCATAGGATATTCTCACTAGAAAAGATAGAAGCCAAATGAGAATGCAACCAATCTAAGGACTTCTCTATCAAATTTAGTTGAAAAGGACCTCTTTCATTTTAAATTCAAATTCAAAGATTGTAAGAATGAATGGAAGAAAAAAATGGGTTGATTAAATAGATGTGTTTGGAGATAGGTGGTAAGGCCCAAAATGAGTTGACCAAGCTATAGACTATAGAATATTCATGTGACCTTCAAGGTGGAAAGTTTCCATTTTCTTAAATTGGTTCTACTCAATGTTGCAAGTTGGCTCAACAACTCCACTTTATTTCTTCTTTTGATTTAATCATTGAGTATTCAGAATTTATTGATTTGATTCATTTCAATTTGAATTGGAATACGTTATATAAATGTTATTATAAGGGAATTTAGAATTTTTGACTATTATATAGAGTTTAATGAATGAATAGAATTATTCCACCGTTAATTAAAGATTTCAATTTTAACTTTTGAATATGAAATAAATGACTTTATTGCTAGAATTCGAAATGTGTCAAAAGAAAGAAAAAGTATGCATGAAATCAATGGTGGGAGTAGACACAACTGTTCTTCATTAAAAGGACATTTTATATTGGATATCCCCACTTCCATTTTTCTTCTTTTTAAAAATTTAATAGAGTGAAATGGGAAGTTCCAAGTGGAGATATCAGAAAATAGCATTATCACTTAATCATGTAAACACAACTTATTTTAGAAATGCAAATTAGGATTGAAATGAGAAACAAAAAAGAAATTGAGTTTTTAAAATTATGCGTTTTCTAAGATTTTTTTAAAAAATTAATGCACGAAAATTTTATGTTAATATTTTATTCTCATATTTGAAGATTTAAACTTACCTTGTAAAAGTAGGATAAAATTTGCGTAGATGCACAATATTTTTTCGATTTTTATTAGATTGAGAAAAATTAAACAAACATGACATTTTTAACAAACAAAAGCTAAAGTACTTTGTATATTATTTTGAAGATTTTTGTCCCTTGAGATCTTCAAAAGAAATCACGTGTCAAAAATAGTTTTAAAAAAAGATACTAGTTGACTTGTGAACAAAATAATAAATGTTAATGATCCTAGTAATTATAGATTCTCGTAGCTTTTCAATATTATTCTTTTATTTATTTTTTCTTAACATATACTATTCTTTCTAATAGGAATCAAAATCGAATATCATGCTGATACTTTTTTTAATCATGCGATATTCAAAATTCAACAATTTACTAATTCAAATTTATCGCAACTCACACGTTAGGTCTACTTAGAGAGAAGTACTTTCAACTCGTATTAAAAATAACTTTCGATCAAAAAATTAAAAAAAAATTCATTATTTATTAATTATGTATATGATTATTGTTGCGACGTGCCCCCTCTAGAATAATCACTTCAAAGAAAAGTTAATTTATTGAAAATGACTTGGCACAAATTTTATATATGATCATGATACACTTACAATTGCTAAACAATAGATAAAGGTTTGACAAACAATTTTTTAATTACTTATTTTACATTGTAATGGTCATAAAATGGTCCCATCTTTTAAACTATATAGTTCAATTATATTATTATTATTTAATGATATCAACCTTTTCTTCTCTTTTTGTTGTTTAATAGTTAGTTATTGCGACTTAAAAGTTCACTATAAATTTTAAATTTGTAAAGACACTATCAAATATCAATTAGTTGTATTATCAATATATCAATATGTGTCATAGATCATTGCGATTTTTATTCTTTAATATGAGATTTCAAATTTTCAAAATTCTAAAAATTAAATAAAAATAATTCATGTTGCAAGCATTGCCCTCAGATACTGTAAGTAATGTCCTCAAAAATATACCTTTTTTTAAATTTTTCATTCAATATTTAGTACTCACATTGGAGCTCAACTATATCCAGATTCATGTCGCGTAGAGTTTCATTTGGGGAGAAGCACTTTCTACCATGAATTTTTCTATTTTCAGAGCTCAAACTCAAAATCTCTAATTAAGAAAGAGCAACCCTATTTACTGCACCACGTCCGTCAATAATTCTTCAAAAATATATCTTACATTGCATGAAGTCAAATTTAATCAAAATCCACTAAAAATTATGAGAGAAGGGATGGGAGTATTTTTCTTTTAAAAAAGGTAAACAATAATAGTAAAGTTGGTTGCTAGTGAGTCATGAGGGACACCACATTGAGAGTGATAATGGAAAATACAATAATACTAATATATTAATTGTATAATTAGATAAAAAAAATTATATATGTCATTTTCATATACAAGGGAAAAAAATTAATAAATCCAAAATAGTCTAAAAAAAGAAAGTAGCAAAAATACTAGTAAGCATTTGGCAATGGGAGAAAACTACAAATAGTTGTGGACAATTTGAAGTAGCCACCATAGATCGAATCAAGATCAACTACTAACTACATCTTCTCCACTCCAAACTCGCCAACCCCACAAAAAATTGGAGCAAATCTTGGAGAAAAAATGGAACCCCATGAAGAGTAGTGAAGGATTGAGCAAGTTTGAAGAAAATCGAAAATTTGGGCTAGTGTTGGGTGTGAGTGTGAGGGAAAATCAATCAAAATAGGAATCTGTTTTTCAGGAACGAAAGGGGGCGGCAGAGCCTCAGAGCCACAGCCAATTGTGGTTCAGAGGCTGTCGTCCCCAATTCAAGCAGTAACAGCAGCTGCTGCGTCGTCGTTTAGGGAGAATAGTGATGGTGCTAAGATGAAGGGTTTATTTAAGTCTAAACCCAAGACTCCTGTGGAAGTTGTTCGGCAGGCTCGTGAACTTCTTATGTATGTTGAACGGGTTAATGATACTCGGGAAGGGAAACGAGAAGAAAAGGTTGGAAATTTTTCAGTTTTTTAGTTCATGATTGTTTGTTACATTGTCTAATTTTGTTAGTTTGTGAATTACTGAGCTGAACGGTAAGGTTTGCGTATACCCTATCCTCCTCAGACATTACTTGTGGAATTATATGGGGTATCTTGTTGTTATAATTGAGCTGAAATGGATATAGAGGATTCATATAGCCAAGCTCAACTAATTTGGTTTGAGACTGAAGTTGATTGATTTGGTTAATTTGTTTGAGTGAATGCTTTTGAATTAGCTTTTTGTGATCTTCTTATGTATGATGAGTGGATTCTTGACACTCGCGAGGGAAAACGAGAAGAAAAGGCTTAAAAGTTTTCAGTTTTTAACTCGATGATTGGTTGTTACATTGTCTAATTTGTGTTGCCTTTTTGTTTGTGGCTTCGATATTTTTTTTTGTGGTGGGGGTGGGGGTGTCGAGTCTTTTGAAATTGGCGTAGGTTGAGAATTAGTGAGCTTGAATGGATTTTGTGGCTTCGATATTTTTTTTTGTGGTGGGTGTGGGGGTGTCGAGTCTTTTGAAATTGGCGTAGTTTGAGAATTAGTGAGCTTGAATGGATTAAAAATGGATATGGAGGATTCATCTAGCTGTATCGACTAATGTGGTTTGAGACTGAAGTTTATTGATTTGGTTCAATTTGTTTGAGTCAAATGGTTTTGAATTAGCTTGTTTCGTGAGATTCTTATGTATGTGGAGCTGGTTCGCATCACTTGTGAAAGCAAACGAGGGAAAAAGGTTTTATTTTTATTTTTGCAAAATTGTTACCTTGTATGGAAAGAAAAATGGAACCCAAATAGAGCAAAATATATGAGGAATTATGTGTTCGAGCCTAACTAGTTATGTTTTGAGGCATAACTATATATATGTGTGTGTGTGTGTGTGTGTGTGTGTTTGTGTGTGTGACAGTGCTGCTATATGAACTATTATTTTGTTTGATTATGTTTAGAATAGTGTTTGTCATGCATTTTTTTAATGAATTTGTATGCTTTTAATTCTTAAATGTATGAACTATTATTTTGTTTGATTATGTTTAGTATAGTGTTTGTCATGCATTTTTTTAATGAATTTGTATGCTTTTAATTCTTAAATGTATATTCACAGACGATGGAATTAAGCAAGTCAATCCGGGAACTAAAGATTATTCTTTATGGGAATGGTGAATCCGAACCTCTCGCTGAGGCTTGTGCTCAGTTGACCCTAGAATTCTTCAGAGAGAACACGCTTCGGCTGATAATTAATTGTCTTCCCAATTTGAGTTTAGAGGTAAGTTAACATCTTCCGTAAGTCTAAGTTGCGCGGACTCTTCACTTTCAATGCCGCACCCGTGTCGGATTCTCCGAAAAGACACTGCTTTTGGCGAATCTGACACGCAACTGCTGACACTTTCGAAGAGTCCGAGCCGTAAGTTCAGAAAGTTGCTTACTGTCAGATTCTCTCCCTCTTGTCATGTCATCAGGGTCTTATTTATGTTTTTTGTGGGAGAGAGTATGATCTGGTTTTTGTTTTGTAATCTTTATGATGGTTCTACTACATTATTGGATCATTTGAATTGGAGTTTCACTTCTGTTAAGTCGACTATCTTGTTCGTGTCTTCTCCTTATTTTCCTATTAAAATGATATTTCTATTTCACAGACCCGCAAAGATGCTACTCAAGTAGTAGCAAATCTGCAGAGACAGCAGGTTCAGTCACGGCTGATTGCTTGTGATTACTTGGAAGCAAACATTGATCTGATGGACAAATTAATATTAGGGTAAGTTACAGTACACAAACTATTCAGAATCTGGTGTCTTGCTAGTATGATGCTTTGTCCTGCTTTGTCAAATGTGTCATGTTTACTATTTTCCATATTCTTTTAAGTTTTCCTTACCTTTACTTTGTGACGGACGTTTCTAATCTGTATCCAAGTGAAAGCTAGGTCAGATTATTTGGATGAAGGAGATCATTTTTTAGATATAGACTTCTAGACTAGAAGTTCTTGTTTTCCTTGTACTGATAAAAAAATAAGCTCTTGTATTCCTTAGTTTTTGTTCTTTGTTCTGTGTCTAATCCTTGTTATCAGGATTTTCTTTTGCTTGAAATACTTCCTTTTTGATCCTCTGGAAAGATCAGCGCTACACCATGACAAACTCGAGATTAAGCATAGACCTTATTTTCTTTATTAGTCCAAATGATAGTATTTACTTGACCTTTATAATGTCATCTGTGCGGCTAGTCAAATTTTATCAGATAAATGGAACAAGGTAGTATTTTTCGGCTGCATTTTTGCAAGTATTTTTTCAGACAGTTTCTAGGAACTTATATTTTGGGGGAAAAAGATGTTTCTGAAGATTCCTGTTGCTAATCTCCCGGCTATGTGTTTGCTGACTTCTGATTATCCTCTTCCCGTGTCATCTAGATATGAGAACACAGATATGGCTTTGCATTATGGTGCAATGTTGAGGGAGTGCATTCGTCACCAGAGTGTTGCAAAGTAAATCACCTTGACCTATTTGATGGTTTTTTTTCGCTTTTAGTAGACTCTCTGGAATCACCTTAACTTGCCTTTCCTCATTTGGTTTTAGGTATGTCTTGGAGTCTGAGCATATGAAGAAGTTTTTCGATTATATTCAGCTGCCAAATTTTGACATTGCTGCTGATGCTGCTGCCACTTTTAAGGTTAAATGCTCTTGATCACGATTCTGGAATGATTATCACTGTCTGCTTCTCTTTTGCCTATCAGACCTCATTATATGTGTATATTTCTTTACTGAAAAAAGTTGGTAGAAATAGCAGAAAGTGAAGCCTTTTTGTTACTTCCAAGTAGAAATAATTCAATAAGAAGTAACTGCATTAGGTTCATGGGTATTCATTCACCGTTGCTGTCAACAACAACAATATACCCAGTGTAGTCCCCCACAGTGGGGCCAAGGGAAGGTAAGAGTGTACGACCTTTACCTCATAGGTGAGGTAGAGATGTTGTTTCTCCCAGAAGCAAGCACATGTTGGCAAAGTGGCTGTGAAATATATAGCTTTTCCTATTCTGTAAGAACTAGCTAATCTTGATTAATGATTACTGTGATGCTATCCTTATCGGCTTGTATTTCTTGATCAGGAGCTCTTGACAAGGCACAAATCAACAGTAGCTGAATTTCTTTCGAAGAATTATGACTGGGTAATGAAAGTTAATTATTTGGACCAGTGTTTGTATTGAATGTGTGCAAGAATATTGTTTGAACCATGTATTTTTTCTTTCGAAGAATTATGCTGCCTGTGGCTTTATTTTTTGTTGATGTTCATAATACTCTCAAGCTACTTCTTCAATACTAGTTCCGTTTACACCATTAAGTTCTTGTTATGATTACATGATTGTGAAGTCATCTTTTCCGTTCTCGAGTATTTCATGGCAATGGGTTGCTTGTTATGATTACTTGATTGTGAAGTCATCTTTTTTGTTCTTGAGTGTTTCATGGTAATGTGTTAACCCCATGGGCACTAGGCAGTGGTATTATAATTTAAAATTGTGACCTTATTCTGTTGCTCCTATTGTCTATCGGATCCAGGTTTATGGAGCGAACCTCTCGCTGAGGCTTGTGCTCA
>DF365582.1:9454-25643 GCA_000787875.1 Solanum virginianum
AATCAATATTTGTCTCTTTCAGATCGTTACTGATTGACATTTAACATTTTTGGTAAGAACTATAGTGAATTTTAGTGTTGTCAAAGGCACGCTTAAAGCACTTTTAAGCCCTAAAGTGAGGTTCTAAACATGTGAGAACTTCGCTTATTGTGCGCTTCAGTGGTCGTTATCAAGGTTGTAAGATATACTTTTTCTTGCTAATGAGGCTCTTTAGAAGAGGCGGCACTAAACAATTGATATTTCACTTTATCATAGTTTTTTTCCAATTTCTTTGTTGAGATATTTGCCATTCATGCTTCTAATTATTAGTCTTGGACTAAACCTATATATTTGTATTTCTTTTCTTCCATTGCTCCTTTTTTATTAAAGTGCGCACTTTATTTGCGCTTAAAGCCCTAGCGAATGCTAGGGTTTTATTTGAATCAAGGTAAAAGTGGGGAAATCTTCCACTCCAGTAACTTATGGTAGGTATGATTCAGATTATGTTACCATTTCCAGACAATCCATTTTTCTTTGTTGTATATTTTACTACAATTTCTCTATTACCTGAATGGAGTATAACTTTGCTTCTCTTCTTATCTCCTATTTACAAAAATCTTTGGGAAAAAGGTTCCCTTGACAGCTGTGTTTGGCTTTCCTGCAGGGTAAAAAGCAAGCATTGCGGATCGAGTCACTTGTTGCTTTAGAAAAAACTATAAGGAATGTTCTAGCAATTCTGGGGCTTGTGCCAGCCAGTTACGCAGAGGTGCTAAATATTTTTTGCTGTCTGCTTTCAAGAATTTCATTTTGTATGCTGTTACTTTGTCCTGAGAAATGGTCCCAGTGGTGGCTATAATGCATACTATTTTCAGATGATTTTGTGTTAATTGATGAAATTAATGGAAGAGTCAACTAGAAGTTGAAATTGTGAAAACTAGAGAATAAGGGTATAGGATGAGTAAAAGTAAGAAGGCAATATGAATACTGAGTTTACACTCCACATATTAGTCTGGATTGTGGTGTCTAAATGTACACAATCTGGATATCTAGGATTCTAGGCCTCTCTACCTGAGGTAGAAGTGAGGTTGCATACACTCTACCTTCACTAGACCCTACCTTGTGGGTTTACATTGGGTATGTTGTTATTGTTGTATACACTGAAGCGTCTGTAACAGGCCTTAGTTTCACGTTTCAAGCAACATGTGTTTCATCTTGAGGAATTGTTGCAAACTTGTACAATATCTGGTGGCTTCCAGCTCTGCTGCTAGAATTTATGCATTTAGTCCATTCACAAAGTGACGTGCTTTATGGTGTATTCCAGATTGCATCAACCTTCCCTGCATCACAAAAATTAGAAAAAAGAAAAACATTTCCTGCACCCTATTGTTGTACTTGTGCCTCTTGCCAATCAAGTTTCCACCTTTTGTAGCTTCTGGATGATAATCATAGTATGGAATCTCACAGCTTAGCCATTCTTTTGGACTATGTAGGCTTTGCGAGAATTGAGGAAGAAAGCTTTGAAGCGTGCAAAGTTGACTGACGATCAAGTTCACCAGAAAATCGCAGAGAGGGATGCAGCAAGAAAAAATAAAGAATATGATAGGTCAGATTTAATTCGAAAAGATTTGGCTGCTCTAGGTATTGCTTTGATGGATAGCCCTGAAGGCACTACGTGGAGACCAGCGTTTCCTCTTGCATTGGAAGAAGAGCAGGTTACAGCCCCTTGAAATTTCTCAGAGACTTGCAACAACCTGCCATATTGTGCATATTGATTTTCGGAAATGATGTTTAGTGCCACTCTCAACCGAGAAAAGGTTTGGTTGTAACATCTTAGAGAAGCAAAGTAAATTTTGTTAGTTGCAATGTAAAAGGGGAAGGCCTTTATTTGATTCAAATTTTCTCCTTTTAGCATCATTCATATATGTGGGATTCCACTAGGTATGTTGTCGCATCATTCAGATATGTGAACAAACTGCAAAGCTTCAAGTCTCTGAAACAACGAGAAACTGTTCTTTGACGTTTCAAGCTTGGAGAAACTTGAGGGCTTTTCATTCATGTTCTGGGTACAATTCACCTGCAAGCAGCTACATGGATGGTAGTTTGAGCAGTAAACAGTGTTCCTCCTCTCGTACCTTTGAATCCAGAAGTACCAGCTGAGGATCAAGAAACTACTCGACCCTGTACATAGGTATCTCAACAAATACACTAGAGTATAGAGTTAAAGAGTTATTTACAGTACCATACCCCATTAAGAAGCGGTTTTTTGGCTATGGATATCACTATCCACAACTAATGATATACTCTTAGTTGGCGTTTGGACATGCAATTTCATTTTGTGATTTGAAATTACGAGACAAAATCAGCATTTGAAAGTCCTAGGAGTATTACTTTTTTGTTCTTTTCAAAGTTCAAACAATAAATGAAAAAAACAAATTTTAGAATATAGCAGCTCTGGTTCCTACACTGAGAACAAGAAGGAAGTCTTATAGAATGAACAAAGCAATAGGAGATGCAGGACCTGTTTAACCACAAGTGCGTTTGCTATTCGATTCCATCCGAAATCCCATCAATTTCAAAGTGTTGTGGCTAATAGCCGATGCCATATTAAAAGTGGAAAATCCCAAATAAAGTTGAATTATTAAGATGTATATTCAAAGTTAATGGACACTTTTACCCTTTAAATAAATCATACTTCTAACTATATATTACATTGTTGATGTACAAAAAATGAGAAAATACTCATAATTATGATATGCTGGCTTCTCTCACTCCTCATACTATCTACCATTCCTATTTAGTATCATTAATTTGTCAAAAAAAACTGATGAATATTAATAGCCAGGGCAATTAAGTAAGAAATTAATTGGCTACAAAATCTATAATAATTAATGGAGACAATTTCACGTTAGACTTTTAAAAATGCAAACATTTCCTGGGGTTTGAATTTCTGCCGATAAAATGTAAAAAGATCTATTAAGTAATCTTTGAATTTATATTTATATATTTTTAAAAATATGATTGATATATGTACACGCGCAAAACGCGTACCTAAAAACTAGTATATTATAGTTTCATGACCAAAAGGAATTGTGATAAGGCCCTCATGTTAGCAATAGTTCTTTTCTTTTTGTTAGAAATCAGTGAGTGAAAAGAAAGCTTTGATTTGCTAAATTTAGACAACTTCTATTGATCAAGTATTATTTGCTTAAAGAAATCAATCTTTAAGATCAAAGGTGGAATCGGATAAGGCTGAAAAGGTTCATATGACTCTCTTTTGACAGAAAATTATATTATTTATATATGATTTTTTTTATGGATACAGTAGATATTGAATCTCCCTCGTCTCTTTTGTGTGTTTACTTTTTCATATTTTGAACATCTAGACTTGAAATTTAATATGGTCAAATAGCTATAGCTTACATAATTACACGACATAACCTCAGCTATGTGACCTGGAGGGGAGGAGAGAGGCGAGCGAGATCGAGAGCGAGAGGAGAGAGGCAAATTGTGTTAACTAATATACATATGTATTTGTATATCTGGCAAACGAGATTGGGAGAGGGAGGAGAGAGGCAAGCGAGATTGAGAGAGGGAGGAAAGAGGCGAGCGAGCGAGAGGGCAGAGAGTGGAGAGAGGCGAATTGCGTATGTATATCTGACAAAGTGACTATGTATATCTATCAATATAATTGTATATATACAGCTGGTATACATATGTAATTGTATATTTGACAAAAAATTGAGAGGAGAGATGCCAGAGAGAGGAAGAGAGAAAATAGCAACAAAACCCTAACTATAGCAATAAATTGAATTTTTTTCAAACTATAGTTGTATAATGTAAATACATATCATATGTTTGCCTAGTTACGTTATCTTTCCTAAAAGAAGTTATGATTCCGACACTACTTAGGATCCAAATGAAACATCCATTTGGTACTCCAAAAATGTTAGTACTATCGAACTTATCTTCATAGTATATTTACACAAAACTAATGAATGCATGGGATATGTATGAACACACATAATTTTAACTTTAACCATAGTTAAAAAATATTGATGATTGTAGAATTATAAAACATGTATAATTTTCTCAGAAATAGAAATAAATAAATAAAGACTATCTATTGTTCAACAATAAAATATTTTAGAACATTAAATTAAATAACTAGAATTTTTGTATTCATGATGAAATTCTTTTTCACAAAATCCAAAGTAATGTATTGGCGACACATAAATAATATCTTATTAACTTGAACTAATGCTTAAAAATATATAATAATATTACTATAACATAATAGTTCTACTAACAAGCGGATCGATACATATATTTAGATGATCAAATTAATTAATTAGCATCATTTTTGAATTTCACTCCAATGCCATTGCATTTACAATTGAATAATCATCACTGTTGAAATTCTACCAATCCTAGTGCGATTATCAATAATCACACCTAAACTCAATTTTTACATAATGTTAAAAGAAACTTCCAAAGAATGGATAATGAGAGATATTGGAGTGCTAGAGAAATTTGGAAAGAAGAATTAAATTTCAATGATATGTAATACTATAAAATCTATTGGTATGTTATATATAAAAAATAGTAACTAGGGTCGTGGATTTTTGTCTATGTTTAACACTGTCTGAATCAACATTTCATTGGTACCCATCTTGATGTTTTACAACATATTGAGGTTAATGCTTATAAACAAAAGAGGTCACATATTTTAAGGGACTAATTTTATCATGAGCATTTAAAAAATACAATCTTTTCTCTTTCGCTTCAGAAATTAAAATTGTAAATTGTTTGTTCTATATCTTTGAAATAAAGATTTTTCGGAAATAACATCTCTATCTCTATGGGGTAGTGGTAAGGTTTATATATATTTTATCCTCTTCAGACCCTACTTGTGGTATTTCACTAGATATGTTGTTATTGTTCATTTTAAAAAATGTCTTTTTTCTTTTTGACATTTATTTGATTTTAACATTTTACGTGACATATTTAATACGATAAGATTTTGATATTCTATATATTTTTAATTCAAAATCACCAAAATTTAACTTTTTTTTACTTTAAACATTCGTATTAAATCAAAATACAAAAAATAAATTAATATGAAAAAAATACTTATATTTAATAAAAATAATTTATCATGCGTTCAGTTCTTCAACGACAGTAAATGAGAGGCGCGTGTGAAGCTAAACCATGCAGAGGCCGATCCCCTTTTTGTTTGTTTATAGGGTAAATACTGTAATAAATAGCATGCGGGTCCCTTATTAATCCCATTTGCTTTCACATTCTGAAAATCACCTCAATAATCTGACATACATGGCTACAACATATACTATAATAATTATAATAATTTTTTCTTATTCCTCTTTTTCCTATCCTACTTTTTAATGCTTACCCTTCACTCTTTACCCCCCCACCCCATACCCCCCACCCACAACTTGCCTCTTTCACGCACACAAAGAGAAAACGTAGTAAACAATGTTGTTCTTGTTTTGAGATTTTCTTGATCTCATAAAGGTGCTGTCTTTTTATCAGCATTGTTGTATTTTGAGCCAGTTTATGGGTTTTTGAGTTAATGGGGTTTGTTTCTTTTGTTTGATTTGAAAGAATGAGAAAGGAGTAGAGGACTAGGAAAATTTTCTGCTATGGAGTCTGCATTATCAGGTACAAAGGGGCTTTTTTGAAATGTGGTTATTTTATTTACTGTGTAGAGCTGATGATGGGTGATGGACATGTTTTATTGGTGGTGGGTTTTGCTGTCTTTTCGTTTTAGTCATTGTCTAGTATCTTCTGCTGAGCTCAGAGTCTTCCCGTAGTGGAAAGGTCTGCGTAAATTACCCTCCCGTGACCCCACTTGTGGGATTTCACGGGATATGATGTTGTTGTTGGACTGTGTATACTCTTGTTAGTTTTGTTTATTATATGATTTAGTTCGAGGAAACAGCTCTACGAGAGCTAGTGGTAAGGTCCGTTGATATTCTACCTCCAGACCCCACTTGTGGGATTCTACTGTATGCTGCTGTTGTTGTAGTTCCTTAAAGTTTTGTACTTGACAATGTAAGTTGAGTTCAGACTACACATTGGGATCAACTTGGTTTCTTCATTGACAAATTTCTGCACTAACCAGCTAGAAAAGGTCCTATCAGTGTTTTTTAAGTAACACCACCACCAACATATCCGGTGTAGTTACACAAGTGAGGTCTGGGATGGTAAAGCGTACACAAACTTTCTTGCTGAGTTTTAAATAAGAAAAGAGAACTGCTTTTTATGCTAAAGTGTAGTCATTTTTCTTATTTCTGATGCAAGAGAAGCTTGAGCATCCATAGGCTGATTATAGATCATCGAGTATGCAAGTGATATAAGGATGTGGGAGTTCTGTTATGATGGAGAATTCACAGCAACCACAAATAGAAGGGTGCACTATTATGTAGAAAAGCTCATGTTTTTTGGTTCTATTAGCAGGTTATACAAACAACAACAACATACCCAATGAAATCCCACAAGTAGGGTCTGCGGAGGGTAGAATGTACGCAGACCTTACCACTACCTCATAGAAGTAGAGAGGTTGTTTCTTGGGAACCCTCGTCTCAAAAATCCATAAGCAGAATAAACTAAATATTGCAAAAAAGAAAGGAAAGGAAAGGAAAAGAAAAAGGAACAAAAAGAGCGACTAATAACGAAAAACACATGATAATATGTAAATATGATAAAATTAACACATATAAGATAGGTAATGACAATGCATGATATAAAGACACGACAAAACCTACTACCTTACTATACCCCGCGGTCAGACATCAGCCTAACCCTACTAACCTATTAGCCGGCTACTCTAATTCGCGATCGAGCAAGTTACACAAGAAACACAAATTAGAAAAAAGAAAGAATAAATCTAATGAGGTGTTGATTGATCACATTAACAACGTTTCATCCTTGATGAAAGGAGAGTATTTGGTAGAGAACTAGAGTGAACCCAATTATCTTGAATAGTGTTAGCTAGGGTGCATTAGCTATTGGACTTGTGGACGTAGGGTATCACATAGCTAACTTTTGTGTAACGAGTTTTCCTTTTTTTCAGTAACAACTTCCGTCTTGTCATTGTAGAACTGGGGACTTTGGTAGTTTCTTCCTTTTAAATGTTGATATGATTCTCCTATAATGTTGTGTTGTGGGGAGGGGTTGTGTTGGAGTATGATTGCACATACATACCATAGTTTCCGAGGTGATTTTGAATTCACGAATTTGACCTATCTCACTCCAATCAATAATTTGGTGTTGAGATGGAGTTGATTGGTATATACACTTGTACAAATATGCACTAGCTAACTCATAAATACACATCTTCATGAGCGCTTGTGATTAATGTTGTGGAGGAACAATTTTCACAGTGACATCTGTTAATTCAACCTGAAAAATCTCAAGTTGCTTTGACTACCATATTCTTTATAGTAGTCACCCCTTTATATTCTAGATTTGTATTGTTTTGCTTTCATTGTTCTGTTTCACTATACTTGGAATATCTCGGTGTGCTAAAACACATGATAGTTCTAGTAACAAATCAAGAGGGCAGATACAGGTATTGAAGTTGAATTGTGATGCTCAAATTTGATTTAATTGATACCAAGGTCCCTTTTCAGGTCTTGTTCTCGATCCCTGTAAATTTAGCCAGTTGAGTATGGAAGATAAAAGGCAATTAGTACATGAAATTTCTCAATGCCCTGAAGATGCACCGAAGATCTTGAGTTCGTTAACCAGAAAAGAACTTCTAGATATTATATGTGCTGAGATGGGTGAAGAGAGAAAATACTCTGGCTACACAAAATTCAAAATGATAGATCACCTTCTAAAGCTGGTTTCCTGTAAAACTAACATAGATACTGGTCCTGCCTTCAAAAGGCAGCGGAAGCAAGAATATCAGTGTCAACCTTCCATTCAGAATGATGAAGTTAATTGGGTGATGGAAAGTGAAACCCAGGTCCTACTCTGTCATAATCTGGTGTGTAGAGCTACTCTTGAAAGAGATGACGTTTTCTGTAAACGATGTTCTTGCTGCATTTGTCATCAGTACGATGATAATAAAGACCCTAGCTTGTGGTTAACCTGTGATTCTGATTCTCAAGATGAAACTAAGCCATGTGGATTGTCATGCCATCTAAAATGTGCACTTGAGCATGAACAATCAGGCATATTGAAGAATTGCATCAATCCAAAATTGGATGGAGATTTCTATTGTGTTTCTTGTGGAAAAGTTAATGGGCTGATGAGGTATTCAACTCTTTCTTTAACCTGTAACATATTTGTGTTTACCAGAAAGGTAGATCCAAGAATACGGACTGTACATGGTAGGCCATTTTTCTTTATCATGTTTTGCTCCAATGGTGATTTTCTTGCAACTATTGATCCCTCATCTGCATGCTCTTTTCCGTGGATACATGTGCTGAAGTCTGATTTAGGAAGTAATGGACCTTATACAGCATCCTTTTTAACACAGAGAAGATTGATAAAACTACGGAATGGTCTGTAATTTCTGCTAACAGCTATCATTTTTGCCCAAAAAATGTCTGATAGTTAATGTTTCTGTGTACATCAGTCGAGAAAAATCTCATTCTTTTTTTTTTTTTTTTTTTTTTTTTTTTTTTTTTTTTTTTTTTTTTTTTTTTTTTCTGTGAGTATCTTTTTAGTAATCCAGAAACAATTTCTCTATCTATATGAGGTAGTGGTAAGGTTTGCGTACATTTTACCCTCCCCCAACCCCACCTGTGGGATTTCACTGGTATGTTGTTGTTTAGTATCTTTTTAGTAACCCAGACAAATTTAATGGTATTTTTTTTAGCTTGCTGGTAACTATCGCACACCCAAAAGAAAAACTAACCCGATTGAGTTGCTTTAGAACCTTGAGAAAACAATTGATGACAGCAAAGGAGGCCAGAAGAGTTGATGTGCTGTGTTTAAGAATCTCTCTAAGCCATAAAATCCTGGAGAAAACTGAGAAATACAAAGGACTGCAGAAAGTTGTTGAATTGGCTGCTGCAATGTTGAAGAACGAAGTAGGGCCTCTTGCACAGGCATCAGAGAAAATGGATCGCAGGATAGTGAACAGGCTTTCTTGCAGCACTGCAGTACAGAAGCTGTGTGGCTCTGCAGTGGACACTTTTGATTCCATGTTTCAGAATCAATACTCTAATGATATGAAAAAGAAAGAGACTCGGATGTGTGAGTATTCTTAGTCAATTTCTTATTGAATATCCGCATGTCAATAGCTCTACTACTGTTTCCTTCTGGAAAAACACAGACCTGGAAGGAAACAAGTTATGATATTGTAATGTTTGACAAGGAAGTTTCGTATTTATCATTGCAATAGTTTCTTCTTTGTTCAAGTTTAAACTTTGACTTCCATTTTTTGGGATATATAGTGGAGCACTATGAAATAATACCAAAGTTTTTGCTAGAAGTTCCAGCCACACAACTAATTATATTTTTATGTTCACTAGTATCTGAAGGCATGCAAGCGTAACTGATATATTATCGTTGTCTTCTTCACCTTCTTGTTCTGCGTACTTTACTTATTCTACTACTGATTTCATCTTTTGCTTTTATTGAACATTCTTTACAGCTTGCCGGATACATTTTGAGGAGCAGTCTCCATCTAAAGTAACGATTGTCTTTGAATATGATGATTGTATGCTGAATGAACTTATGGGCTTCAAATTGTGGCATCGGAAGTCCGCAACAAACAAATATCCAGACGAGGCAACTTTTATTGCACTAAGCCCTGTGAAGAGATTTAAGTTGGATGGTCTCGATCCTTCGACACAGTACTTCTGTAAGGTTTCTTACTTCAGCAAGGCAGCGACTTTGGGGGTTCAGGAAGTGAAATGGGTAACACCTGCTGTACCGACAAGCTACAAGTCAGGTTCAGATAATGCTACTATAGATACTACACTGATGCGTGCTGAGTCAATGAATTCTACTGACAACAAACTAACAACTTTTGACCCAAAACCATGCTCCCTGAATGACATTGAAAGCCGAGCTAATGCAATTCCTATATCCCCTCTTCCCAAGATGCGCATTCCTTCAGCTAGTCCACTTCCAAGCGCACCTGCCACACCTTGCCAAACTGTATTACAGGAAGTGCAATTGAGTGGCATAGCACAAGTGAAGGAAAGTGATTATGAGTTCTCCGTAGGGATCATCAAAAAGTTGGAACATGAAGGGCTCATAGAAACAGATTTCAGAGTGAAGTTCTTGACTTGGTTCAGCTTGAAAGCCACAACACAAGAGAGAAAGGTAGTTCGAGTCTTCATAGACACCTTTGTTGATGACCATTCAGGTTTGGCAGGGCAACTCATGGATACATTCATGGATGAGATATGCATCGAGCAGAAAGTTGACTTACATGCGCTTTACAGTAGATTCTGGCATTAAACAAACATCTACTTTCTGAAATTAGCTAGGGAATACAATTTGCACAGTTGATTTGATGCTACTAACCAAGCTTTGATAACTTATGCTATGAAAATTATTCTTGTGACTCACACCTGTAGCCATAATTGCTAGTGATAAAAGAGGTGAATCTCTTTTGTGCATGAAACTCAATCTTGAAGTAAATCTGTTATCTGAATAGGCTTTGATGTTGTTGAAGGATAACATTTCAAGAAAGATGGAAACCTTCTTCATGGTCCAATGGTTGTGGATACAAGTGACTCCTAAGGGAGCTTTGATCCAAATTTTATCACTTTTTCAGAAGAAAAAAAGAAAAGAAATAGGTGAGTTTTGATTACAGAAGTTACTTTACACGAATATATAGTTTTTGGATATAGCCACTTAAAAATATCTTAATTATGCTTCATAGCTATAGTCTAGGCAATTACATTTCGTAACTATAGTTATAGCAACATTTGTATACGTGTGTATTATTCACAGTTTTTGTATATCGTTTATATATTTCGCTATACAATTCGTGCACAATGTTTGTATAATTTGTTACATAATTCATAGTGTTTGTATCTTTTGTTATACAATTTGATTCACACACAGCTTATGTATAATTGCGCACGACATTTGTATAAATCGTGCAAATTATACAAAATTCAAACTGTAGTTACAACTAGATGGTTGCGAAAATGGATCGCAGGATAGTGAACAGGCTAACTGTAGTTACAACTAGATGGTTGCCGCGAACTGTAATTAATTCAAACTATAACTTTGTTAGCTAAGTAACTAGTATGTGTTTGCTTATCAACGTAATTTTTCCTAAAAAGAATCATATTCTGGGTGATTGGTTACTGAAAATGTTCTCTCACAAGTCAGTTTTACTTGCTACTATCTCTTACTTTGAATTTTATTAGTAATGTTTTGACATTATCATTAATCTCTAGTGCTAAAAAATTCTTCAAAACACTATCAGATTTGCTAGTATTGTTACTACTTGTTAATATAGTACTTTTTCAAAAAAATATTTCATTCACTAACCAAACATGAACACGAAACACTTTTTGGAAATATTCTCCATAAAATAGTAACTTCCAAACAAAAACTAAGTCAATTGACGAGAGCTCGACTCTCTGAGAATGAGGAAAAACACATCCAAAACATTGATCGAAGACAATTTTCTTCCAATATCAATGTACTTTCTTTAGTAAATTCATCTTAAAATGAGCCAGAAACTATACAGATTTGGTATTAGACTACAGCATAACTTACTATTTGCAGGCAGAAACTACAGGAATATGAGATAAAAATAACTAAAAATTCCAACCATCAAAAACTTTATGAGTTAGATTCATTATCATTCACAGTGTCTTCGCCAGCTGCTTCATTGAAAGCGGCAGCAAGGTATTCAGCGAGGCTTTTATGGGGAGTGAATTTTGTTGGAGTTTCTCCAAGTTTAGCCCTTTTTGTCCTAACGGAGTTTGGAAGCCAGGATTTCAGAGAGTCCTGTGTATTGTCACGTGGCTTCCACATAACCGGCTTCAATGCTTTCCATGGGTCTTCCACCATTGAATTGTGATCGTAAAATTTGTATCTACCCTTACCTCTTTTTGAACCTCGGTAAACCTTGGTTCTGAATCCTGAACCTTGGTAGGGGCTACATTGTCCATGTTGGCTATCAGCTCCACAAACTTGTGGAGAACCATGGCTGGAATTGTCACCAATTAGCAGTGAATCAGGCGGAGAGTAGTTGTTAGGTGTGCCAAGAGAGCTATCCAAAGTGTTCGAGGAATTCCCTGGTGGTGTGCGAGAAGGACTGGATTTCCTACGTATTCCAAGAGGAATGGCATTGACTCCTCGTGGCTGGTATGTCCTTTGAGTCTTGTTATGGTTGCCTTGAGCATGATAAGCTGGAGAACCAGCGTTCGTAGGTCCTGAGAAAAAAATGATTAAACAAGAGTCTAGATTTTACACTACATAAACGCAAAGAAAATAGCAAAGTGATTATATTTCACGTCATGGTATTTGTTGAACCAAAGCTAGTACATCAATAAAACATTCCAGACTAGACCTATAATACAACCTCCTGTCTAATAGGTTGCCTCAAAATCATCATTTTCCAGATTCATATCCCTCACTTTTCATGCTAATTGGATGCTCGTCATTTGCAAAAGTTACGGAGATTGCAGAATAACATCCAATATGCAACAGGAATCATTTCGGACAAACCGGCCTGTCCAAGAGAGAAGCTAAAGGAACCCACTCCAAATTCTAGAAAAGTAAAAAACATGTCATACTTTCATGCTACCAGTTGTTTGTGCATAACCTTCTCCACTGAATTCATCTATCCTGGTAAGGGCTCAAATTTTTAACTGATAGGACAAACTTAAACTGAGCAGCATTGGCGCATCACTGACATTGATCTCATCTAATTAATTTCCTTTTCTTCTAAATACTTTACCCTCAACTTTATACAAACAGAGCCATATATCATACATAAACGAGAGCAAAGCTACACGAGCATGGTCAAAGCCTTTGGTAGCATCCGCAGCAATCAGCTTTTATTTTGCCACATACTATCCTGATCAATAATATACACCGATCCCCCTTTCCCTAAGTTGACAAGAATCTGTTGCTAAGTAAACTAGTTGACCATTTCCTTTGTTATTTTTGGTTTTTAAGGAAATGATTAAGTTGCTAAGTGAAGCAACTTTCTTCTCGTTTTCTTGAAGTTACTAGTTTTGGGAATGTGCGTTGCACGTTTGTCCCCTACAACAACAACAACAACAACATACCCAGTGACGTTGTCCTGCACCACAAATAATGTTTAGTTACCTTATGACCATGTGAATTGGTCTTTCCTTCTGAATACTCTTAGAGACAGAAAAATGGGATTTGGCAGCAAATGGATGAAGGAGATTGAGGTATGTATCAAAAAGAGTCAAGTTTACCGTCCTTGTGAATGGGGAACCTGTGAGTTTTTTCAATCAGAAAGAGGGTTGAGACAGGGTGACCCTCTCTCCCGTTTCTTATTCATCTTGGCAATGGAAGGCTTTGATAGTATGACGAGGATTGCAGCACAAACATATGGATCAGAGGCTTTCAGGTTGGACATAGAGTGGAGGAAGAAAAAGAAGTGTGTCACATGCTCTATGCTAATCACCTCACTCCAATACTTCTTAGCCCCATTTCTACTCCTTCGTAGGCCCACAACGGACAATCTCTCACACCTCCTAACCAGGACACAACACCTCTCCTCTACACATGCCCGAACCATCAAAGCCTCACTTCATCTCGACCTTTCCAAATTGAACCTAATTGAGTCTTTGGGATTTTGGAAAGGCATTACATTTTACAGTTACAAACTGGTAAAAGCTTAACTCAAAGATGTGGATTCTCTCCATGGCTTTAGAATAACAACAAAAACAACTATGCATCAACTCCAAACTAGTTGGGGTCAGCATATGAATCCTTAACACTCATTCCGCTCCATCTGCCCTGTTCCATTCCAATACTTTATCTCAATGGCCCTCATTAACCTAAAATCTATTTTAAGTTCAACAAGATTAATAGCCCCTAAAGCACCTTGCACTTGCCAAAAAACACACAAATCCACAAAGTAATACATATAACACCAAACATCTATGCATAACTTCTGCAGAAATGCAGCCATATAAAGGACAAAAAGAAAAATAAACTTCAAGAAAGAACATGTAATTACTGGGAGGTGTGTTACACGGTTGTGAAACCTGAGGGCTGAGGCTGTTCTTTATGTTGTTGGCAGAGGAAGCTGCCATGGGGTCAGTGTAGCAGTCAAATCTAGGCCTTGGCTCATCCTTCCCAGAGGAAGCTGAAGTAGTTTCAATCAATGGATTGGTGAGGCCATGATCAAGGGGCTCTCCAATAGAATTTTGTCCTTCATTGTTATCTCCAACCTCTGCAGCTTCCTCTCTAATCGCTTTCAGCATCACCTTTCTCTTTTCTAATTCCTCCATCCTTTATATCTGAGTTCTTATCAAAAATCCAACCCAAATCATCACCTAATGAAAAATTCCGAAAACTTAAACTTTTAGCCAAAAGAACTAGTGGGTGTGCCAATATGCACATCTATATGTATATACAGATAAAAAGATTCAATATGAACTACTCCATAACCAAGAATACAAAAATTACAAAAAAAATCCAACTTTTAGTCAAATAGGGCTAGTGGGTGTGTGAATATATGTATGCACAGATTTTTAAAAAAACCCAATCTGAACTATTCCTCAACCAAAACTTACAAAAACAAATCCTAAAAGCTCCATCTTTTACCCAAATAGGGCTAGTGGGTGAGTAAATATGAACATTTATATGTATACACAGTAAAAAGATTCAATATGACTATTCCTTAACCAAAAACACAAAAAATTCCAAAACAAAAAATCAAACCTTTAGCGAAATAAGTATGATGGGTGTTTGAATATGCACATCCCAGATGAAAAAAATTCAATTTTTAACCAAATAAGCCAAATGGGTATATGAATATGCGTACCTAGAAGTATATTTGGGTTTTAGGGTTGAAGGTGAAAATTGACAGAGAACAGTGTCTCCAATTCCAAGAATCCAATGAGATTTATATATGATGTCGTCCAATTCACACTTTCACCCTTTTAAGATAATGAGAATAACAATTCTACCAACTAATTCCTTTTAGGTGGCTCAAAAGGCTGAGGGGTATTTATGGAATTTCATCAGAGAATAAATACCATTCAGTTCTTTTATAAAAACTAGGATTTCTTTACATTTTCTTCTGTGGTCTTTTGGGAATAAGCAGCAATACCAAAATGGCGAACGACCAGAGCAAAAGTAAGTTTTCTCTTCAATTTTCTTGTAATTTTTTTCTTTCTTACTTGTGTAAGATCAATTAAGAAAGATGTGGGAAGAAAAAAAGATGAAATCTTTGTTATGGGAAGGAAAAAAATCCTAAAAATTGTTAACTTTTATAAGAAGTTAATTTTGGCTAATACATTTGGGTTTATTGGTTAGATAAGGTATATGGTGATTTGGTGTTTGGTTTTGAGCTGTATCTGTAGTTTATAAAGATTTAACACAAAAAAGGTATGTAGAGGTTTTAGTCTATTGGGGGAAATCTAGGTATGTAGGTTTACAGTATTGGATAGCAAGAACATAGATATGTTTACGAAGCCAAGAGTTACTCATATGAGCCAGCGGATTCGAGTTCTGCTATGCCGGTGTGCAAAGCGTCATGGGAAAAAAATTCCTAAATTGTTAAGTTTTAGAAGAAGTTAATTTTGGCTAATACATTTGGGTTTATTGGTTAGTTAAGGTATATGGTGATTTTGGAAAAATTACTTAGCATATTGTTGCTATATTGTTGCATATTGCTATATTTTGTTGGAGTCTTGTTTATTATTGTTGCATAGTACTGTTTGTGGGTAGTTTGCTGGTATTGTTTAGTATTCCTTGTTTATAAAAGTGCAAGTGTATAGTACTATTATTCTTTATTGTGACCTGTACTAGTTTGTAGGGATTATCAGTTTTGTAGTTTAGTGGCATCAGGAGATAATGGTGGAGTAGGGTCATGTCGTCGGTCGGGGTCGGAGGTAAGGGGTAGGGGTGGCAAGAGGGTCATGGGCTTATTTACGTTAAGGATAGCATCGTGGAATATAGGGTCACTAACAGGGAAGTCCATAGAATTAGTAAAATATTTTAAAAGGAGACGTATTAATATAGCGTGTGTCCAGGAGACTAGATGGGTAGG
>DF365581.1:0-12834 GCA_000787875.1 Solanum virginianum
ATTGTTGCGGAGGCGAACTGGGTAGAGTAATTATTTCAGAATTACTACCCCAAAAATAAAAGCCGCTAAAAAATAGTAAAAGAGGAAAAATAAAAAGAACAACGAATTTACAACGTTCGGTAAAAAATATTTTTACCGACGTCCTCAAACACAACTGACCCAAATTTATTTCACTCCAAAAATACAAGTGAAATACTACAAGAGAGAAAGAAGAACAAATGCCTTAAAGATGAGAAGGCAAGTGAGAGATGTGTCTTAATTGCTAAAACTAGACTTCAATTTATAGGGGGAAAACCCCTTTACAACTCTGTCACCCACCGATGTGGGATGAACAAACAACAGTATCCTCGTGAGAAGAAAAAGAATTTTACTGAGGACTTGAATCCTGATTTGATCATATTCTTGGTTCAAATTGACCAGAAATCATAGACCATTTCCTTTTCAACTAGTTGCTGCAAGAGAACTGTATCTTCGGTACACTTCACTTGGAGATCCTAAGGGTAGTCACTTTCCTGCTGTAACCCACTTAGCTCGGGATAATAGTCAGTGACAGTCAACTCACCTTGCTTAGTGGCATGAATTTTGTTTCAAATTCCAAAGATTTGGGCGTAATTCCCCTTGCAAGAGTAAGTGCGCCTAGTTAAATTCTATATCATTTCATTAGTATCGGGTAATAAAGATTGCTTAAGAGATAAGAGGGTGCATAGTATTGAGAAGCCATGTCATCACAAGGAAACTATCAAAATTCCATTGACTACCGCTAGAGTTTGTTGCAACAAGTGCTTTCTTTTCTCTAATGATATTTCTAATTAATTTTCTAGATTTAGTAAAGAGCAAGCAATACCTTGACCAAACAAGAAAAGTACCAGCCCCATCTAGGCTCACAACACTGATTTATGAAAGAGGAGTACCGGTTGCTCCCGTCATATGCTCCATAGTGTATAGACAATTAATAATATAAAAAATTTGGAATCTGAAAAAAGTACCAAACTTGAACCTGCTACTGGAAGAGTGGTCAGAGATGACACAAAAACATATTTGCAATAAGTTGTCAGAAAATTGGTACAGTGGCTGACAGAATAGAAATTGCAAGGGAAGGTTTGGAATGAGCCTGTGATCCTAGATCTGCGAAAATTTGTCAGAAAATTGTTGATTTTGTCGGTAAGGAGCTGACATGTCGGAACCCTAATTCTAGTGACTAGAAAATCAAAACTGGTAGGAATAGGCTCAGAATGTTCTAGCAACCTCAGTGGAGAAAAAACTTTCAGAAACAAGTTGAAAAAGGCTCATATGCGTGTGTCGGAACTCTAATAAATATAAAATAATTAATTTTTAAGACAAAATTGACTTTTTTCCTTAGTTTTAGTTGCATTTTATTCGAGATGGAGTAACCGTTTGTGAGTCCATGTTCATGTTGTTTTTTCTTTTTCTTATCAACAGAGGACATTTTTGAGCTACTTGGCTAACAATGATGATACTTCTAGGACAAAATGAATTGAAGGACAAAGTTGTCCCATTTTGAATTGTTTAGGGGAAAAATTGACCAACAACAAGAACCACCCTGTGAAATCCCATTATGTAGGGTCTGGGGAGGGTATAATGTACGCAGACCTTACTACTATCTCGTGGAAGGGGTAAAATTGACCCTTTACCTAAATTGAATTGTACCAAGAAGGGACCAAATATGTTTAGAAGTTCCGAGTGCACTCATGCTAAGCCTGCAAGGACTCCATTAGTTTTGATATTGTCAAAGTCATTTTCTATATTCCTTTTACGCCAAATATGTAAAATATTTAACTACGTTATTCTTTACCCAATATATTCTCCCTAGTTATTAAACTGGACAACTCAAATATACTCTTAAATAGTGTGATATTGTCCACTGTGGACCAAGCCCACTCTTTTTCATAAAGGCCTCATACCATTAAGAGTATGCCCACACCTTATATGTTGCTTCTTTTTATTTATAACTACCAATATGGGACTTAGTTCGCAACCAACAATCTCCCCCTCAAATTAAGTTCCACATGTCTCAATACCTAATGGGTTTGAGCTTATCTAGAAATTAACTATATGCCACTCACATCTTCCAACTATTTATGGCCAGCTACGAACATAGGCTTCTTTTTGTGTGTATATGTCTCCAAGCTATGAGTATGGTAGTAAACCGGCCCATAGGCTGGAAAGCAATAAGCCGAGCCTCACTCCTCCAACTCTATACTTGTCTTGCTGAACCATTGGTGCTAATACCAATTGTTGGCCTAAAACATTCAAAAGATACTCTTAATACTGGGTGATATTGTCGTCTTGGGGCAAGCCAGTACGGTTTCCTTCAGAAGGCCTCGCACTCCGTACACCTTATATGTAGCTTCCTTTTCTTTTCAACTACCAATGTAGTCCTTTGTACACACCCAACACTTTCTACTCAAATGGACCGTTGTGTACACAATGGTATTGTTGTCCATGCCTGTCTGCACCTTTTCTCTATCTTCTGCCCTTGCCAGCAGCGTAGTAGTTGTGTCAGATTTCCAGGTATTACCCATCGGATTCCATATAAATTTAACAATATATTCCATATCTGGTGCACGACTTTGCGATGAAGTAAAAGATGGCTGACTTATAGTTGCTTCCCTGCATATGCCACATCTGTTGCACACACTCTAAGCTTCTTCTTTGTATGCTATTTTGTGTCGAATAAGAGTCTTGAACTAGATACATCAGGTGAATCTCTTATTTTCCTGATTATCCTCCAAGGCCATCTCAAGTAATATCCATGAAAAGGGACCATACTAATATTTAGCCTTCATCCTCTTCAGTTACTAGTTGACCTAAGCGTGTTTCACATGACTTGCTCTTAACTTTCCTCATGTATAATCATATGATACAACTCTTTGGCTTTTGAGAAGTAGAATTTGACTAGCATTTATGCAAGATATTACTAGATTTTCCCCCTAACTGTTTACCTGTTTCTTCTTTCCACCCCATTATATCAGGATGAGCTTTCAAAGCTCAATATCAGACTGAGACGCTGCAACATTTCAGATTCTGTTGACATTATTGACTATGTCAGAAGATAATGTCGCTGGTGCAAGTTTGAAAAATGCAGCATTGATTCTCTTACTCATGATGTTGCCCCTTCCTCTTGTTTTTATTAAATATATGGAGTATTTCTCCTATATTAGAAGACGTTCAGACAGTACAGCAGAGGAATTCTCTCTGAACAAGCAGCTAGCGTATCGGGTAGACGTATTCTTATCATTTCATCCTTATGCTAAACCACTGACCTTGTTAGTTGCCACTCTGCTCCTCATTTGTCTTGGTGGCTTAGCGCTTTTTGGCGTGACAGATTATAGCATAGCAGATTGCCTTTGGTTATCATGGACGTATGTTGCAGATTCAGGAAATCATACTAGTTCTGAAGGCATTGGTCCACGCTTAGTGTCAGTTTCTGTTAGTTTCGGTGGAATGCTGATATTTGCCATGATGCTCGGACTAGTTTCTGATGCGATCTCTGAGAAATTTGACTCACTCAGGAAGGGAAGAAGTGAAGTAGTTGAGCAGAACCACACACTTATACTTGGTTGGAGTGATAAACTGGTGAGTCATTGTAAATAGCTAGTCTGTTCTTTGACAAGCTCATATGTTTAAATGGTCTGCGTTTGGTTTCCTTTCTCTAGATAAAATTTCCCCCAAAACTGCTCACTAATGTTTGCACCAGATCTGAATCGCAATCCCCCTAGTATGGTATTTCTTATTTTTGCATTCCGCAGAAGCCCTCTCTAATTTTACTGAAGATTCTCTATCATTACTCCATGAAAATGAGAGAAGCTCCAAATCTTTGATCCTTCCTTGTCTTTCTATAATTGGCAATTGAGTGGAGTAGAATCAGAACCAGATTAATTTTATTGCTTAATTGTCAGCCAAGTAGATTGATGCTATCTTTTTTCAATTGTGCTAACTCCTTCCCCAATTGTTTATTATGCTCCATGAAATAACAATATTGACCATGAAAACAATCTTCATTATATAAGGAATTGGAACACAACTGAGAAAAATCATTGAACTTGATTACTTGACCTTGCAAATCACTTAAATATTTTTTGGAAAATGGTAAAGTTTGCGGAAAAAAAAGCCCCACACTTAAATATCGATTATGCAGCTGAGTCTTACTGGTATTTGCTGGAGATTTCTTAATACAACAACATTCCCAGTGGAATCCCACAAGTGGGGTCTAGGGAGATTTCTTAATATAACTCTGTATTTTGGAAAACAAGAAGTAATGGCCTTATGCACTAAGAGGCATCTGTATAACCAGGGATCATTATTGAATCAACTCGCAATAGCTAATGAGAGTTTGGGGGGAGGAACTGTTGTAGTCATGGCTGAGCGAGATAAAGAAGAGATGGAACTTGATATTGCTAAAATGGAGTTTGATTTTAGAGGAACTTCTGTCATATGCAGAAGTGGAAGCCCCTTGATTTTAGCTGATCTGAAAAAGGTATGCAGTATTTTTTACTCCAAAGCATTATGTCATGAAATACCGTTCTTTCCTCTTCTTACCTGGGTATTGAATGCCATTTTCTTTTCAGAGATCTGATCCTATCATGCTATGCTTTATCATGAAATTTTGCTAGTGTATCTTTTTTTTTTTTTTTTTTTTCTAATTTTAGACAACTTCTCATCAAGAAGCCAGTTCTTGTGTCATGTTGATTGTTTAATAAAGGCTCCTGAAGTTGTCCAGAAATTGCAAGTTAAATATCTTTTGAGCTCACTGGGTAAATTTGTACTAGGTGTCTGTCTCTAAAGCTCGTGCAATAGTTGTCCTTGCTGAAGATGGGAATGCCGACCAGGTCAGAGCAATAGACACTTTGAAGCAACTCATTTTCATGATAAAAACTGTAGTAGCTAATGAACAAAAAATTTCATTCAGAGTGATGCCCGTGCTCTGAGGACAGTTTTAAGCCTTACGGGAGTAAAAGAGGGACTTCGGGGCCACCTAGTGGTTGAACTCGGTGATCTTGATAATGAGGTCCTTGTGAAACTCGTTGGTGGAGAACTTGTTGAAACTGTGGTAGCTCATGATGTAATTGGGCGCTTGATGATTCAATGTGCTCGACAGCCAGGTCTTGCACAGGTCAACTCTTAGCTGTGATCAACTTTGTATAATGACTAATGGTTAATTTTATCCTAGCTACTACAGCGAGGAGAAGAGGGAAGTATATCAATCTCACGAATCTAATTTATTTCTCTATGGGCTTGGCAACGGCAGATATGGGAAGACATCCTTGGATTTGAGAATTGTGAGTTCTACATCAAAAAATGGCCACAGTTGCATAGCATGCAATTTGAAGAAGTCCTAATCAGCTTTCCTGATGCTATTCCTTGTGGAATCAAGGTGGCATCATCAGGTGGAAAAATAATACTGAATCCTGATGATTCATATGTGTTGCAAGAAGGGGATGAGGTCCTTGTTATTGCTGAGGATGATGACTCATATGCTCCAGCACCATTGCCTATGGTGCTTCCTCTCTTCCTAAGATAGATGTCTTATCTTCTTTCTCTGCTTGAAAACGTAGTCAACCCTATTCACTCAACAACAACATACCCAGTGGAATCCCATAAGTGGAGTCTGGGGAGGGTAGAATGTACGCAGACCTTATCACTACCTCACAAGGCAGAGAGGCTATTTCCTGGGAACCCTCGTCTCAAAAACCCATAAGCAGTCAACCCTATTCACTCATTATGATAAAAAAGTATATACATTATAAAGTTAAAATAGTCTTTTAATCAATAAGATAAATGGGTTGACTTTGGTATAAATTTAGATTTGGATTTGGGTCTTCCGGAAACAACCGCTCTATCTCTATGAGGTAGTGGTAAGGTCAGCGTACATTTTACCCTCCCCAGACCCCACTTGTAGGATTCACCGGGTATGTTGTTGTTGTATAAATGCCAAGGGCCTTTTTCCTCGAGTTCTATTTAGAGTAGATATCAGTCTATATTTATTATGAAAAATAGAATATAGATTATGAAATTGAACAGATAAAAATGAGATTGTAAATTTTCATACTGCAGAGATAATTAAGCTTGGATATTTGCAAGCAAAAATTATTAACGCCAACCACTCAAAGGACACGAAAAAACTTTTATTAGATTCGTGATAGTCATTAAAAGTCTGTCTTGATAAATGGAGTGGAAAAAACTCAATGACTTCAACATTTAGTGGATCACATGAAGGAAATCCTCTTCTGCTTTGCAACTCAGGGATTCCAGTCATGGAATTCAAGCAAGCACAACATGGTATGAATAGACTTTCTAAGGTATAATTAATTTGGTTATTCAGGTCAAAGAAACATCTTTGATGCACATTGTCCGACCAACAAGAAAGCCACAGAAGATTCTACTGACTGGATGGAGACGAGATATTGATGATATGATTATGGTGAGTTAAAATTAAAGCTCCTAATTCCTTTTCATTTTACCTGAATGCTGCAGGTTCAGAGAGGAAACTTGCCAAAGAACTTAATTATCCCAAAGACTACAGAGCGGATTCTTTTTTGTGGTTGGCGACGAGATATGGAGGATATGATACTGGTAATCTTGTGAGGAGCCAACTGTATGCTTTCCTTACTCATGCAAGCTTTTCTCTATAGACTATGGGGACAGTGATTTCTTGCTTGTTTTCCGTATCTGCCCACTGCCTCTCAGCCTGTGTATATGCTTCCAAGTTTTCTGATTTCTGAATATTTTCTCATTCCATCTCTTAGTTCCAGAGAATGATGAGAGAAGCCCAGAAAGAACAAAGTATTTAAGATCTGAACAATTTTTGAAAATGATGCTCTGTAACTCCAACAAATTCAGCTACTCGTTCTAGGTATTGGATGCCTTCCTAGCACATGGTTCAGAGTTGTGGATGTTCAATGAAGTCCCAGAGAAGGAAAGAGAAAAGAAGCTGACAGATGGTGGCCTGGATATTAACCGGCTGGCAAACATAGTACTGGTAAACCGTGAGGGTAATGCTGTTATACGACGCCATCTAGAGAGTCTTCCGTTGGAATCATTTGACTCGGTGAGTAAGATTCATTAAATATGTAAAAAAAGAAAAAAAAAGAGCACTTTAGGTAATATGAAGTGATTGTGTTTGTTCGGATGTTAATGTCACTCAGATAGATTGGATCCATTACCCTCTACTGCTGGAGTGGGAGGAGGGATTTTCTAGGTGTTCCTGTTCATATTGTCTTTTATAACTTGTATCACTGTTCTGAATTTTCTTTTTTATGTACAGATCTTAATTTTGGCAGATGAATCAGTGGAATATTCCGCAATTCAGGCTGATTCCAGATCACTTGCCACATTACTGTTAATACGTGACATTCAGGTACTCTGTGGAAAGGATATTTTATATCTTACCCTATGCCACATTTTTGTCAATTTGTTCCCCATTACATCTATTTGTCTCATGTTGTTTAGATATATGATATGCTGTCGTTCTAAAAAGTAAGTTTATATGGTAAATAATTTTATTGATAATGAGAAAATTCCATATATAAGCAGTAATATAAAAAAGTATAGAATACATAACATATAATCATTATAAACGACATCCAATCTTCTATGCACCAAAACCTCTTGGGTGCACCAAAAAGAAACTAGATGAGAGGCTATTCTTCAATTCTGCATAGTCCTTCGCTGTCCCATCAAAAAGCTCTCATATGCTTTCCTTCCACGATGCACATGACTGCTACTGAGGCAACATCCCTAGCTCCTTGTGTTCTTTTTTCTTCTAAAAATTCAATTGGTGAGTGCTTCCTTCACTATGCCCTTCGTTGCCCATTGCATCCCAAACCATCTCAAAATCTCATACCACAAGTGGAGTTGTTACTAGACAATTAGGAAGAGGTGGTTTCACTATGTTGCCGGATACGGGTGTTAGAGATGCGTCGAGAATTTGGGTATTGTGTTGTAAGTGTATAGTGATTGAGGATGTTGAAGGTGCTATTTGCAAGATGCACAGGGGAAGAGCAGTCGGGCCAGACAAGATCTCAGTAGAATTTTGGAGGACGACAGGTGTGGTAGGTATGGAGTGGTTGACTAAATTGTTTAATGTTGTTTTTAAGACTGCGCAATGCTCGAGGAGTGGAGGTGGAGTACAGTGATTCTATTGTACATGAACAAGGGTGACATTCACAGATGCAACAACTATAGGGTATCAAAAGTTAAGCCACATTATGAAAGTTTTGGTGAGGGTGGTGGAGATGAGGATGAAGAGGGACATGTATTTCTGAGAGTCAGTTTAGCTTCAATACTGGGGGTGCTCGATTTAGAAGTGTCATTACCCAAAAACTCGGGTCATGATGGCACCTATCAGTAGGTAAGCTAACCCATATTGCGGAACGACAAGTAACAGGCATAATAGGTAGAATCAACAATTAACAAGATAACATGAACAATTTAAATGGTAAAGCAGCAGAAATGATAAGAATAGTAATATATAGAACTCAAAATAAAAGATCCAATTCCATGCCTTGGTGGTCACAAGTACAGAGCTGCTAAAAGGGAATACAACTCCAAAAAGTGGACAAAATATACAGACTTGTCTCAAAGTCAAAGGACTTGTCAAAAACTATGTACAGCGGGAGATAAGTCAAACTGGGATGCCATAAACTCACCCTCAATCTCCAAAGATCTCCATGAATGCTCGAATCACTGTTGCATAATGGTGCTCGGATCTGCATTAATAAAATAGATATCGAGTATAGTATGAGTACCAAAACAATAGATTCTCAGTAAGCATCATAGTCGGATTGAGCTTTGAAAATAAATACCATATGAAAAGTGAGGAAGTAACAACAACTAGAGGTCAAAAGAATCGAAACAACCACGAAAATCTAACTATAAGTCCCACAAATTAAAAAAAAGGAATAATACGATAAAGTAATAACTTAATTGGACCCCATAAGCCCAGAAGATATACTCGTGGAAAAGAACCAGTGGATCCAGAACGGAGGAGTGCATAAATCAGACCTCGAACCACGGCCAAGACATACGAAGAATCCAAAAGAACCATATCGCCAGGTCTTAACTCGATTGAGGATAATGTGCCTGAAACATGGACAACGGCGGAAGGCAATATGCCAGACCTTGAATCCATGGCTATGAAATGATATGCTCAAACCTTGAATCTAAGTCTATGAGAACAGGATGCTCGAACCTTGAATCCACGGGATATGCACAGTTATGGAAGGATTCCGTATCAAAATTCCACCATAAGTGCCACCACAAGTAAAACCTAATACCAGAATCAACCGCGAGTCACTCCAAGCTCAAACATAAGCCATATTCCAACTATTCGAACATAGCCTGAAATCGCAAGGAAACCCATTAGGGCCGAAATGTAAAGGAAGTTATCGATAGACAGGCATACAAGCTGAGCTACTGTCTAGCTAAGGATCATACTATCAAACCCAAGTCTGCTATGTCAGTCTACCGGGTGCTAAGCCAAAGTGAGTCAAAGAATTTCTAAGGCCTATCGGCTCCAAAATGCAAGTGAAGGCAATTACTAACCTATGCCTAAGCTAAATCTAGTAACAAGCTACGAACATCAACATAAGCCAACATACAAAGGCCACAAAGCAAGATGTGTCAACGACCACAAGATAGGCATGCTCATTTACCCAAAAAGCACTTGAAAAGAGCTAAGGCATGGTTTTTAATCATAAAATGTAATGCCAACTACATATCCATCCAAAATCTTGCTAATCAACATGAATTCGCAAGCTCAATCTAAAGACCAGTAAGCTGTAGCCTACCTCAAATTTGATCGCGCACACTCTAACAACCACTATTCCTGAGTTTTCTCCTTCTAAATGGCCTTTGATCGCTGTCATGCTATCAAATATGTGATCACAACATCAATACGAACGTTTAGACACCAATATCGCAACAATTAGAGATGAACCCGTAATCGGGTCAAAAAGGGGATTGTGGGGCCCGTACTGGGAATCCCTCAATTGACTCCGTCAACTAGTCCTTAGCTCAATGAATTTGTGCTCCCAAAATGGGCACAATTAGAGCTTGACAATACCCCAAAACAGAACATGCATTCAAACTTAAATGGAAAAACCATTAGTAAGCAATGAGAGGTCTAGGGAACAAGAATCTACTTCTGAAACAAACCCACAATATTCTCGACACTCAACAGCTTAAATCGCCCAATACAAAGTTTTATAGCTCTCGCAATCGAGTTTGCAAACTTGAAAAAAATGGTTGAAAACGGGTTGGTCTCTTATTGAATGACCAGTCAAATGCTCTTAGCGAATGCGGGGTCTAGTCCGCAAACGCGAAGAGTCAGGCCCCCAAGCATCGCATACGCAATCTCCATCTCCACTAGTTTCCGCAAATGCGGAGACCAAACTCACTGACCACCACGATCGCGGCCAGAAGGGTGCGAATGTGAAGAGAAACATGGTGCTGCGCCAACTGATGCACATCAGCTAATTCATTAAGTCTCGAAATCCCTGATTGGGTGCTTAGGATTTGTTCAAAACCCCATGGACGTGAATAAACTATGTTACTCCACCAAATCCGACATTTCAAACTCAATAACAACGTCAAAATTTCAAATGGAGGTCTTCTTGATGAGAAGTAGGTTTGTCATGATCGATGCTAGGCCCTAGGCGTGACACGACGATTAGGATTCCTAGAGAAACCCCAATCAAGTGTCTTAGTGTATTATACATGCTCATACATAAGGTAATTTAAGCAACAAACTAGAGCATAGAAGTGGAAGAAAAATCTCAACTTGAATATCTCAATAAAAGAGAAACAACTTCAAACTCAAATAAAAAGACGACATAGGCTCCATTAACACCCAACATGCCTCTACTATAGTCTAGACGGGGGCATAGGATAAGCTCCTAACTCACCCAAACCAAAAGAAATACAATAGTCCAAATATAATAAATAACATAAATTTACATAGCTCGTCCGTGAAGCATGAAGACTTACAATTAAGTGAACCAATCTTTAATCTAGCCACGAGAGTGAAATGTAGAGTGATCGCCTGTCCCTACACTCTAATACAATGTAGGCAAAGAAGCATGTGTTAGTACTTTGAATGTACTAAGTATGTGAGCAATATGCAATGCATGAAATAATTCGTGAATATGCAATAACCAAGCTAAAACATAATGAAATCCTTTGAAACATAATACGTGGTCAATGCGAGTTTAAGAACCATAATGAAAACCTTGAGAAAGCATAAATAACATAATGATAGTCATAAATCATTGTAAAAAATCATAAACCTTGTAAAATACCATGGGTCATAGTGAGAATCATAAATCTCATAGTAAGGGCCATGAATCATAGTGAGTGATATACCATAAACCTTGTGAGAAAAACTTTTTTTGCTTTTGTGAGAGCTGTCATTAATTGACATAAATCATGTGAGCTATAACATGAAGTCCCAATATTGCCCTTACACTAAAGGAAAGGAGGAGACTACTTGTCAAGGTAGACTCCGTCATACTTAAGAGGATCCACTAAGCTACATAAAGGATCAAGCTCTACTAATGGGTGATCCTTTTCCCTATGGTGGCACATATTTATGAGTCAATGGAATTCTACTAACGGTCATGCTTCTACTAGTGGATGAGCCTCTATCCCAAAATTCTCTCGGTGCTAAGTAAACTTCCATGGAATAAAAGTCATAAAGTCATGTCATTTGGAGAGGCAATATCTACTATACCATTCACTTTTCATAAAATCATAATCATAGAATAGCTCCTTTCATAGTGATTCATGTAATGTGAGTGTAGGCCTTTCATCATTACGAATCCATACTTAGGTGAGAAAACTCACAATCATTCATACTTGGCTTGCATAACATCATAAGGCTTAATTCATATTTATCATGAAACTTTGTTTGAACATCTTATCAATTCATAATCATAGGACTGGTGGGAATTGATCCCTGCGAGCATCTGGTGGACATTGTGGAAGGAAAGAAATGCAAGAGGCTTTGAAAATAAAAGAAACAACAACAACAACAACATACCCAGTAGAATCCCACAAGTGGGGTCTGGGGAGGGTAGGGTGTACGCAGACCTTACCGCTACCTCATAGATGTAGAGAGGTTGTTTCCTGAAAACCCTCGTCTCAAAAACCCATTGGCAGAATAAACCAGATATGAAAAAGAGAGAAAGGAAAAAAATAAAAAGAAAAAGAATATAATAATAATAATAATAATAATAATAATAATAATAATAATACTTCTCCACTTCTTCCTATCTAGGGTCATGTCCTCGGTGAGATCCAGTTCCGCCATATCATGTCTGATCACCTCTCCCTAATATTTCTTCGTTCTGCCTCTACCCCTCTGTGTAGCTTCTACAACCAACCTCTCGCACCTCCTAACAGGGGCATCGGTACTCCTTCTCTGCACATGTCCAAACCATCGCAGTCTCGTTTCTCTCATCTTCTCAGCCACCGAGGCCACCTCTAGTTTCTCTCGAATAGTCTCATTCCTAACCTTGTCGCTCCTGGTGTGACCACACATTCATCTCAACATCCTCATCTTTGCAACATCCATCTTCTGGACATGTGCATTTTTTATTAGCCGACACTCCACCATGCCTTTTTGATTGGCCAACACTCCCCCCCATACAGCAAAGATGGTCTAACCACCAATCTGTAAAACTTACCCTTGAGTTTAGGTGGTATCTTCTTATCACACAATACTCCAGATGCAAGCCTCCATTTAATCCATGCTGCCCCAATACGATGTGTGACATCATCGTCGATATCGCCACTATTCTGGATGATGGACCCCAG
>DF365579.1:9516-25654 GCA_000787875.1 Solanum virginianum
TGATCTGGTTGCTTTAAAATTAGATCGAGACCTTTTTTGCACTCAATTGTTTGCGTTGATCGCAAATCTGGTCTCGAATTTTTCATTGGAGCTTGAAAAGATGCATTGCACGTATGATTTCTTTCTAGGGGCATTTTAAAATTTTTGCGGGATGTTACATTAATATTCACAACAAGAAGTTGTCACATAAGCAGAGCATCTTTACCCAAAAAATTTAAATACCCAAATTGGGTAACAAAGCAATAACCATACGTGTTGGCAATAACTTTGTCTTTCACTTCTTGTAGAAGAATAAACTATGACTATATATAGAGTGTGGATATTGACAATGGGGGGCAATACAATGCCATCTGATATTACTCCTGTCAATATCATGTTTGACGCCCACATGAGCCTGCTTCTTCCTGAATTTGATAATCATTTTCTCTTTGTCGCCAAAGTCGTGAAAGGGTTAGAACATATGTCAATGAGAGTGTTGTGACTATTGTGAAAAGCAATGTTGAAAGTTAATTTTAAGAAGCTTCTTTTTTGGTGTAAAAATACGTACATTCGGTTAAGAGTTGTTTATATGTAGTGACTTTTAGTAAATAGAACAATTAAATATTTAAGAAGAGTATTTGAATAATTTAACTTTTAAATTTACGAGTTCATGCCTGTAAAATGTATATAATAAGATTTATTTAGGTATTGAAAACTATTGGGTGTTTTATTTTTTTCGTCGATCTTCTCTCCAGAACCTAATAAAATAATATAATTTATTAAATAAATTAGATATCGTAATAAAAGTATCTCTGCTGTTAATCAAGTTTTCGAAATTGAATTATGTAAAAATCTAATTTTGTGACGGAGAAAGCAATTTTCACAAATCATGTGAGTGACTAAGACTTTCATATTTATATCTATAACAAACTCCACTTCCCGCTCGGGAGAAAGACCTGGAAGCTCATCCGAAAATACATCTGGGAACTCATTAACAACTGGAATTGATTGGAGCATCGGTAATTCTGCATTTAAGTCATGCACACGAACCAAGTGATACAGACAACCCTTTCTGATCATTCTTCTGGCCTTGAGGTATGAAATAAACTTACTCCTCCGCGATGCAACATTGCCTAACCATTCAATGACTGGTTCTCCCAGAAACTGGAATTGGACTATCTTCTTTTCGTAATCAACCTTAGCGTAACAAAAAGCTAGCCAATCCATGTCCATAATCACGTCAAAATCAGTCATATCCAACTCTATCAAATCGGCCTTAGTACAGCGGTCACAAATAGATACCGAACAATTTCTATAAATTCGACTAACAATAATAGATTCTCTTACCGGTGTGGCTACCTCAAAAGGCTCTATCGGCTCGGACTCTATATCAATTGTATAAGCAACCAAAGGAGAGATATACGATAATGTAGAACCAGGATCAATCAACGCATATATATCTCGAGAGCAAACTAATAATATACCTGTAATCACATTCGGTGACGCCTCTTGATCTTGTCGGCTGGCCAGTGCATACATATGGTTCGAAGGACCGCTAAAACCTGGGACTCCACCGCGACCCCTGCCATGACCTACTACTGCTGGAGTACCTCACCCCGCAGGGCGCATAGCTACCGAGGCTGAAGATGAACCTCTGCTGACTCGGTAGACTGAGCTGACCCATCTGCACCGCCTCTATCTGGACAGTCCCTCATCTGGTGGCCCTGACAGTCACACACGAAGCAAGCACTCATGGCACAAAAACACTCCCCGGGATGCCGTTTCCCGCAATGAGAACATGGGGGTCTGAATGGTCTCGACTGGATGCTGGGACTCGGGCCTGACCCTGACTGACTAGTACCCTCTAACGTCCTACTAGTGATCTGCGGGGGTGTACCCCGTACTGGCCGAGGAGGATATCTACCCTTCTGCTGCTGGGGCTGTCTGCCTCGATAATCCCCTATATATTCGGACGACATGGCCCTCTTGGGCTGACCTCTGTCATCTGCTCTATCAATCTGATGTCCCCTACGGCGGTCCTCCATGCCTTGGGCATGGGCCTGAATGCGAGCAATGTCGATGCCGGGCTGGGCCGCCATCACTAAGCAACTGTCGATATAATACGAGTCTAACCCTACTATGTACTGGTGCATCCGGTCGGTCATATTAGCAACATGTGCGGATGCATATCTGGCCAACGAGTCAAATTCCAAGCTATATTCATGAACCGACCTGCCCCGCTATTTTAGCATCAAAAATTTGTCCTCTCTAGCTCGCCTCACTTCTGGCGGTAGAAAATGGGCCAAAAATGCCTCGGTGAACTCACCCCAAACGGCTGGAGGGGCACCCTCTCCTCTAGATAGTATCCAGGACTCATACCAGTTAGCTGCCACGTCATGCAGTTGGTAGGATGCCAGCTCCACTGATTCTGTCTCAGACGCGCCAATCAACCATAAGGTCCGCTACATCTGCCGCACGAACTCATGGGAGTCCTCTGTGGGTTTGGACCCAAAGAACTCTGGTGGCCCGCACGTCAGAAAATTACGAGCCCGCGAGCTGTCATGGCGAGCTGCCTGGTCACTGCCTACCCCCTGTCTGTAGGCCTGGCCTGCCACCAACTGGGTCAGTAACTGAACTGCCTCTCGTAACTCTCCGATATCTGTACCCTACTGAGAGGCTAAAGGTTCTGGCACTCGAACCTCAGGAACTGGTGGGGTAGCTAAACCGACTGTCGGGGGTGCAATATCTGGCCCGCGCTGAACACGAGCCCTAGTAGTTCCCCGGTTCCTACGGGTCTCGCCTACCGTCGCAGGCCTACCTCTTCGGGCGGCTGGTGTCTTTCTCGGAGGCATCGCTGAAACCAAAACAATCTGTCAGAAAGGAATCATCCTAATAACACCGCTCTATCGCACGATCTAAGATCAGAAAGAGAGAATATGATCATACCAAGTTCTGAATGCTGTCTTGGGGATATCTTTCTCTCGTACTCGCACCTGGTGATAGCCCACCGATAAATAAGACTCTACTAGACACGGTCTGTGGACACTCCGAGGACGAACTGCTTTGATACCACTTCTGTCACGACCCAACCCGTGGGTCGTGACTAGTGCCCGAATGGGGCACCCAGACACAAACATAAAGCCAAATTATAACAGATGTCTTTTTTTTAAAAAAAATTTCGGCAGAGTTTCCTCTGTTTTATACTCTATCCCAAATTAACCCTGCAATCAAAAAATCCTAGCAGAACATCATATATATACATGCAGGCCGACAAGGCCATCATGGAGGGTAAAACCGCCCAACATACACGTCATACATGTCTAGTCATACAAACTGGGTACATCTCACACACAGGCATCCACAGACCTCTAAACAAATAAACAGAATCATAGGATGGGATATGGCCCCGTCGTACCCTCGAATGAACGTATATGCAAAATAATAAACAAGTGTACATACCAAATGTAGGCTTCAAAGCAAGGGGAGCACTTCAGACAACAAGTGGGAATCCTAAACTAGTGGGTCACCAACCTGTACGTCGGTACCTGCGGGCATGAAACGCAGCCTCCGAAGAAAGGGGGTCAGTACAGAATACGTACCGAGCATGTAAAGCAGAATGTACGGAATATAAACCAGAGTAATAGTCAAAATCAAAATGTGAAAGTCAAATGCATATCAAAAACATCAAAATATTTAGTCTGAAAATACCAAATCATGTCTAACGCACCGGATACAATGATGACCTCCAAACCTCGCGCCATGCCACAGCATAACACCAGAAAGTTCAAATCTCCAAAATCTCCGTCACGAATCACAAAAAGGCATAATGCCAAACATATCAAAAGCCCAGCACCTTATAACCCCAATCTAAGCGGAGCCCGGCCCTTGGGCAAGCCGACCCGCCGAACACAGCATAACACCAAAATACATATATATATTATAATGCGTACGACAACAATCGGCCCAGGAACCAGTGAACGATACCATAGGAGGCACGAACAAAGTCGTGAGTAACCAAATGCATAAAATCATTATCATAACTTCAAAGATAAGTCAATTAGTCATACTTTAAATCGGAATAATAATTATTATATATTCTTTCAAAAGTTGTTAAAATTACATAAAAGGCATCGCGGGTTCTACGACCGATGAAAACCCGAACTGGCCTAACTTATGAGAAACATACTCATCCTAGATTATATCAACTCCTATGAGGCATTTTAAAACGATTTCCAAAGCAATTCGAGCCTTCTATCAAAAGTTACGGGTATTTATACTTCTAAAACTATTAGGGAATAAATTCTTTCAAAACTTATCAAATTTTTCATATTCTTACGAGTTACAAACTTCAAAGACATAGGATCCAAGAATATGGTACATTTTCATAAGAATGTCAAGGAACTAATAAAAGTCATACACAAGCTAGAATTGCGGAAAAAAGGGGGTCTCTTGAGACTCATATCATTGTCTACGTTTATCTAAGTCATGCCAAAGAACGGAATGCTTTACATACCTCAATCACTGCTCCAACTAATCCAAACGCAAACCCGATCCAACTTATGCTTCTGGGTGTCCAATGTCTACCAATAGGGCACAACAATATCAACCATTAGCTAAAGGCTTCTTGGGCGTTAAATTCCAAATTCGTCCCTAATTCTATAAAAATTTCGGCAGCACTTCCCCGTAAAATAGGCTGCCTCGAGAGTCAACTCGGCTCAATCAACAACAACAACAGTCTCATAATATCAACAACTAACTCAAGCAACATTATAACAATAAAAGTGTCATGTATCATCATGTAATACTATTCCAAGAAGTTCGGCCATCACACTATCTGTACATACAGATAATTTCCAATAGTTTCTTTACCCTACAATTACCATGTCATGCTAATTGAACATAAATTCATGGTTCCAATACAATATAACACTATATACATGCATCTACCAATTTCGGCCCCAACCCTATCTTAACCAACTCACTTTCCACATGCTATATTTCATGATTTACCTTCAATTTAACATACTACGACATACATACAACCTTAATAACACATAAAACAACATTAAACCTCACCTTACCACTTCAACTCCTTAATTGAGCCAAGGTTGCCAAAGTTGAAGAAAGAAGTGTTTTCTTGCTCAAATAACACTTCCAAGCTACTAAGAAGACTCAATATAGTGGGTTTATACCCTCAAAAGAAATTTGGAATGGCTAGAAAAAAATTTCCAAAGTTACTGTTCACGGCAGAGAGCATGTTCTTGTTGTTCTTCAAGTTTTGCTTGTTTTTGGCTAAGTATTTTGATAAGGAAAGAGATAATGATCTTACACCCACATGTATATATAAATATATATAAGACTTGGTCCTACACATGGTCCACCCCAACCACTTGGTCCAATTATAAAGCAACACTTTCACCACTCAAGTTCTTTAAGACCCCAACTTGGAAAAATTTCACTTTTGGTCCCAAACTTTTCAATAATACCTATTTGGTCCTAAATTTTCTAATAATGACACTTAGATCCCAAATTTTCGTAACTGTTCCAATGCATAAATACGGGTTCTAACAATCATCACTACCATAAATCACCAATCAATATCCCACCCATTACTAATTACTATCAAACCAACTAGCTTTGTCATCACAACAATTGCTATTGTCAGTCACTATTGTTACTATCATCACAGTCAACTATCACCATCAGTCACTATAATCAAAATCTCTATCATCGCAACCACCATCAACTACTATCACCAACCATCACGACTACTACTATCGTGCAACAACCACCAACACTACCATTGTTAGTCATCACACCGGTACAATATAACCATCACCACTACTTCAATCAAATGCCACTTGCCAACTATCGCCTTACAACCTAATAACTCATGGATATAATTATTTCTATTATTTTATTTAAATTTTGTATTTACTAATTTATTAATAAAGATGAATTTCAAAGATTTAAATGTTAAGAAAACCAACATTTTAATCGTTCAATGTTTAAGATCTTAATATGTATCTAAGTTAACTAGAGTTTGCCTTGAAAAGTCAAAGCTGCTAAGTCAAAATTGATTTAATTATAGGATGCAAACAAAAATACAATAAATTGCACATACATTACCAATAAATGAATAAAGACATACTAATTACATTTAAATTAAAAAAAAAAAGAGGAGAAGTTTCATTGTACAAATAAAGTAATAATAAAAAAATATTTTGACAACAAAAGAATTTACATAGGAAAAAAAAAAAAGAAACAAGAAATATTTCACTGAATAATTACTTGTATATATTAATAAGCTTGTTCAAACAAAGGTTGGTTGACACAATCCTTTTGCTCTTCTCCAATTAAAGCTTGTGTTCTTGAGTAATGCATCACATAAAAATATTTCTTGATACTTTTCACCACAAACAATGATTTCTCAACTATGAATTATCTCATCATTTGCAGAGTTTGGAGCATAACATTTGAATTTCAAATGTATTGTTGGGATTTGCCAACATATAAGTCCCATTTTTTTGATTTGATGTGCATGTCATGTTTAATTGATTCCCAAGTTGGATGGTCTGCAACAACAAATTAAATTTTCATTAAAAAAAAAAAAAGGAAACATGTAAGAAATGAAAACAAAAGCATAATATCGTAGCGAAGCATAGAAAATCTAGTCGAAAGCAGGAAATTAGAAAACTCATCATGGGATGACTAATTTTATTATACTTTAGTTACTTAATTGATATGCATGAATTTAAATCATCCAAATCTTGAACAAAGTTCTAATATTATTAAGTAATTGTTCAAATATTTATGCGAAGATGACATTATCGACACTGTTTTTAGCCATTAATAGTTATCATTACACAACTAACATTGTTAGCCATCACAATTATTGACAACCATCAACCATTACTTACAATCATCACCACCATCAATATCAAATCAATGTCCCACCCATTACTAGTTACTATCAAACCAACCAGCTTCATCATCGCAATAATTGCTATTGTCAATCACTATTGTTACTATTATCATAGTCAACTGATACCATAGGACACTACAATCAACCATTTCTCACTGTAACTACCACCAACTACTATCACCAACCATCACAACTATCACTATTGTGCAACAGCCACCAACACTACCATTGTCGGTCATCACACCAATACCATACAACCACCACCACTACTTCTATCAAATACCACTCGCCAACCATCGCCTTTACAACTTAATAACTCGTGGATGTAATATTTAAATTATTTTATTTGAACTTTGTATTTATTAATTTGTTAATAAAGATGAATATCAAAGATTTAAAGGTAGAGAAGATAGCAATTGTAATTATTCAGTGTTCGAATCTAAATACATATATATTCAGATTCAGACATCTTATCCTACGTAAAAATAATAGCTCCTTAAAAGTTTCCCATTCTTAAAGAAAATGCAAGACAAAGAGAAAGAAGAATAGAAAACAATTCCAAAATAACAAAGTGAAGAAAGATTTTACCGCACAACGTGCTTCAGTACAACTCCATAGAGGGGTTGGGACACAACTTAAGTAATGACACCATGAGCAATGTGCATTACCATCCCATCCATTTGTTAATAGAGCTATCCCAAGTACAAACCTACAAATAAAACTAATCATTACCACCACATTTTTTTAAGGCCAAGAAAATATATTCTCGGAGTTAATTTGGATACTATCATGTCATTTAAAAGATATTTACAGAAATTTGTAAACTTGAAAATAAATTAGGTTATCTAGTACAATAAAAGGAACATAATACAACAAGGGTTGTGATGGGATGAGTAGGATCCCTTCATCCTCAATCAGAGGTCCTAATATCCTCTTAGGGAGCTCTTCACCTCAAGTGGGAATAATAGGAGGCCTAATACAGGTATCAGATATTGGACGAACGCCCGGAGAAGAAGTGATTTGATGGTATATAAGTTAAACTCAAGAAATTAACAAAAATACTTACCCAGTTAAGAGAAATGCTAATGAGAACATCAATAGTATGTATTGATAAATCTTGTACTTGGACTTTTTTGAAGCCATAAAATAGCCAGGAGGTGCTTTGTTCATATTAACCCAACCAAATTGTGGACGAAGCAAAAGGACACAACCAAGAAGAAATCCAGTTATAAATCCTCCAAGATGTGCAAAATTGTCCACATGAGGAAGAATTCCAACAGCTAGATTTATTGCAATTATCAGAAGCAATATAAGTAGTGTTACAAACTGTTTCATTAAAACAAAAAAATTAATTAGTTCATCATTTACTACTAAAAAATCGCTATTCTTCAATTGAAATCTCCGCGGGAAAATGTCCAATAGCTATTTCCACACTTATTTTCAAATGAATCAATGAGAGACAAAAAAAATGTTTAGATGCTATTTCCAGTATTTCAATCTGTTTTCCACCACACGTTTTCCCACGTATATAAAGGCAAACATGAGGCCTTTTGTCAATAACAAGGGTATAAATGACTCCAATGTATTAGGAAAGAGAAAAATATTAAAAACGTCTCTAGACTTGATACGAATTTTTAGTTTCATCCCCAAATTACTGATTTAGTAAAAATGCTTCTTTACTAGACTAATATAACTTAAATACACCCCTAATTTTGTAACAAAAATGAAATACACCTTTAAATTTTTGCCAAGTTAAGAGATATTTTTAATACTTGTGATAGCTCAGAGGGTGTATGTTAGTTTAGTTAATCAAGTAGATTGGTGTTTTTAATACTGTCAATAGTTGGGGAATGAAATCAGGACGGCTTAAGCATATTAGTGGTCTAAGGTGAAAATTAAATGGAGTCCTAAACTTAAAAAAAAAATATTTTCTTACGAATTTAATTCTTCGATCTCTTTGAAATGCAGAATTGTTTTAAAAAATTATAATTAATTTCATTCAATAATTCTTTTCTATCATACATAATCATACTCCAATTGTGTCAAACTTATTCTAATTATTCTTTCTTAATAAGTCTTTCTTTTTATACCACATAAATAATCTTCACTGTAAATAGTATTTACTTAGGATTTTTTTTGCTAACTTATTATTACTAAAATAAAAATTGAGGCCCCTCAAATTTGAGGGCCTAAGACGCTTGGCTTTTTTGTAGCACTGTCGAGCCACCCCCGAATGAAACTAATAACTTGCACCAAATTCAGCCGTTTATAAGTGTTTTAATAATTTTCTCATTAACAAAATATAAAACTCAAGATATTTTACGCAGAGGTATTTTTGCCCTTTACATTATAATGATAGTTAAGGTAATCAAATTTGAAAATAGGTTAGTTATAGAAAATAAGATAAATTACCTACTATATACTATATTAATTAAACTCACTACACAAAGAGTTTAAAGCATACCTTGTTTTCATATAATGTCCAATTTGTGATGAGTTCAGAAAGCATAGCTCCAAGTAAACCAAACAATGCACCAGATGCACCAACTGAGATTTTTTTCCTCACAAATAAAGCTGATAATAGACTACCTCCAACCCCAGCCAAAACATAAAGTGGACCAATTCTCACTACAAAAACATATTTTATTTAGTAGTTACAAACAATTGAGTCACAATTATTAATACTATGAGCTTAAGTTGTATGCACTCGCATCAAATAATATTGAAAAAGGGGGCAAATATACTCCTCAATTTTACAGTATAAAGCAGATATATCTCTCGTTAAAATGTTGATGAAGATATATTCTTGTTGTCTGACAAATTGTGCATATTATTTACTTTTTTTTTACACATTAGTACTTTCTTTTTTTCAATTTATGTGAAGGTTTGAAGTACGAAAGTCAAAATTCTCAATTTCAACCATGAATTTTGGGTAATATGTTAGAGTGATATTTTACATATTTGAAAACTACACGAAAAGAAATGCAAATCAACATAAACTTATAAAACATTTTACATATTTGAAAGCTACAATTATGAGCTTAAGCTATATGCACTGACATCAAATAATACTGAAAAAAAAGGACAAATATACTCCTCAACTTGAAAACGCAATACGAAACCAATTTTTACATTAGTACTTCCTCTGTCAAAATTTTTAAACAAGATTGAAAAAAATTTAAGTATCGAGATAATAACACCTGATCCAACGAAAATAGTATTTATGACTTATTCAACTCACCACATAAAATTAGGTAAACTTACAAAATCCAAACTCTTGCTCAAGTCGAATGCCCACAAATAATAAGCTCAACATATTTGCAGCAACATGAAATACACCAGCATGCAACCACATGCATGAAAATAACCTCCATAATTGACGTCCATCAACCACTTTGTTCACGTCAAGAGCGCCCAACTTTTGCAACCTATGATATTTAAACGTTAATTGATCGTCAAACAGATTTCAATTAGGGTAGAAAATGGGTATTTATTTACATACGTTGTTGTGGAGGGACCAAGTAAAGGATTCTCGTGAAAATCTTGAAACGAGAAACGACCAAATAAGTCGGTTCCAAAACAATTTTCATTATTATGGGGACAATCATTAGTGTACATAACAAAGATAAAAAGTACAACATTAACTATAATAACAACAGGGACTAGCCATGGAAGCCATTTTTTGTTAGACGGATTATAATTTGGCGGTGGGATCGAAGGAGAAGGACGAGAATATAATCGCGGATCACGTTCCTCTGAGGTTGGACCGCTATTACGAGGTTGTACTTTGATCTCGAGGTCTGACTCCGACGAAGAATAATGTCCCCACGGAGTCTTCCTTCCCATGATAATTGTTCGTCTTCCGTTAGATCGGAAGAAGAAGAAACAAAGGAAGAAACAAAAAGAAGAAATGAGGGGTTATGGAATTTTTATGTGAAAAAGGGCCATTGATTGATGTAGCACTAATTGAGGGACAATAAGAAGAATACAATAGACAAATCAAAGCTCAAAAGAGTTTAATTACTATACTTGTTATTAGTTAATTTATCCGTGCATATCGCAATACAAAAAATAAAATAAAAAATTAGTAAAGAGTTTTAAAAAATTATTATCTTTTTACAAGTTGCAATATATCTATAAATAGATAAATATATTGTTGGTGTTGGGATATACTATTAACCATGTAACTATATTATAGTATTTTAATCCCTTGTAAGACTATTTATATTGGTATAATAAAGTCTTGATTTAAATAGATCATTGTGTATATATGTGTGTCCATTGCTTATATTAAATGATTTTGTGTATAGAGTATTTTAACTCATATACGAAAGATCAAAATTGCCAGTGCATATAAGTTATAAATTAATGTTCATGGTCAATGATGAAGTAGAACAAACATCTTGTTGATCGTAGCACAAGTTAGATATAATTTGATCTTGATTAATATTACAGGAGTGGTTAAACTCCACCTTCTTGTGCTAGTTGTCACGCCCAGGACGGGTACCTTCAGCTTGGCCGATACTTGAAGAATTATTGCTGATTCCCTAAGAGAACCACCTGCCTCATCGTCACATCTTACTCAACAACAGAAGAATGCTCAAATAAAAGCATCAAGATCAGTGATAAAATTATTATCAAATAATCTCCAAAATCCAAGTTTGGTAAATAAAATACTCAACGATACTCTACTCAAGGTCTATGAAGCATCTACCTCTAAACATCTAGATGATACCATGTCAAGCCATGGCTACCCAACTTAGAGAAAATAGAAACAATCAGTAAAATAAAAGAAAGACTCATCGGGGTGGCAATGAGGGCTCACCAACTCTGAAAATCAGGAACTAAATCTCAACAATGCGCCTGTTGAAGTCCTTTATCACCAACGTCTGCATCATTAACAATACAGGCCTGAATGGGCGTCAGTACATGAAATATACTAGTATATAAAATAGCTCAAGGAAACAAATAAGACTTAGACTCAAATCAACCAACTCAACTCAAGACTCAACTCGTCCACCTCATAACTCAACTCAGATAATGATGTAAGTTTAAAGTTTTGAAAATCATGCTTTAGGATTAGATTCAATGTTTAATGCAACTCGCTTCGAAAATAATACTATGTTAACTCAAGTGTTTCTTGGAAGTTTCTCTAACCAACATAACTCTCCACAACTATGAGTTTTGGTGATGCACAACGAAGCTGACATCGTTGCCACACCCGTTCTAAAATTGCCAAGGTAAAGAACGTCAACCTCTCCCTCTCTCTTGGATCCTAAGAGAGTGTTCATTTATTGGGACATGGACTGCCAGAATTAACTGGACGACCATCCTACGCTGGCAACGTAGTTCTGGAGTGTTTTCTCTCACCCAACTCGGTGCTCAATACTCTTTCCAAGACTAAAATGTGCTCATGAACATTAACTCAAACTCAACTCAACTTTCTCAAATACTCAGTAACTCAGGATTCGCAATCAATGCAAGGAAACTCAAAACTCCAACTCACCCAATGCAAGATTCTCACTATTACAGTCAGTTAATATCATATTTATCACGACCCGATCCCGTGGATCGTGACTAGTGTCTGGATGGGCACCCAAACGCAATCACCAAACCGAATTTCAAATAGGTGGCTTATGCCAATATAAGTATCAAACCTATTATCAAATCTGATCAAACATATCTAAAATTTTTACGAAAATTTTCTGACAGATTTGCTAATACTTCCCAAATTATCCGAAAGTGACCTGCATACCAGAAGATGCCAACAGAGTCCAAACAAAATCAAAAGAATATCAGATGTATATATATGGGCCGACAAGGCCACTATGGCGGGTAAAGCCGCCTATCATATATATCAAACGTATCATGCAGGTCTAATCAGACGGACTGGGCACAACCCACACGTGTATGTATCCACAGACCTCTAAGAAAACTGACAGAATCATAGGACCGAACAGGGCCCCGTCGTACCCGAAATGAATATATGCAATGCAGCGAACGAATAAGTACACATATATACCATAGTAGGCTCCGAAATAGAGGGAGCACTTCAAACAGCAGTAGGATGTCCTAGGCTGATGGATCACCAAACTGTTCTTCGGTACCTGCGGGTATGAACGCAGCCCTTGAAGAAAGGGGGGTCAATACAAAATATGTATCGAGTATATAAGGCAGAAGATACAAAATTTAAATCAGAGTAACAACTGAAGCAAAATCATAGTAAGCCGATGCATATCCGAAATATCAAAATACTTACTTTCTAATATATAAGGTGTACATCCAAAATCACAAAATGTTTACTTTCCAAAATACGAATCATGCATAGGGCAGAGGAAATATGGACATCCGCCTGTCAATGGTGCCCTAACACGGCATAACACCAGAAAGTTTCAAATCTCTGAATTCCCATCACATATCACAACACAGCATAACGCCAAATATAGCATAACGCCAAACAAAAGTAGAACCCGGCCCTCAAGCGAGGAGCTCAGTGAACCATAAACACGACATAACACCAGAATATATTAGCATGCGCACGACAACAACCGGCCTGAAAACCGGTGAATGATATCATAATAAGCACGAGCGGAGTAGTGAGTAATCATATGCATAAAATTATTATCATAAATCTAGAAGATAAGTAAAATATTCATATTTGAAATCGAAATAATATTTATTACAAATTCTTTCAAAGTTACTAAAATTGCATAAAAGGGCGTCGCGGGATCCATGGCCGGTGGTTTCAAAATTATTCAAATTTCACATATTCTTGCAACTTACAAATTTCAAAGATACAAGAGTCAATATTGTGACAACATATCATAGGAATGCCAAGGAACAAATACGGATTATACACAAGCTCGAATTGCGAGAATAGAGTTCTTATCATAACCTATTTTTAGCTAAGTCATGCCAAAAGGAAAGGGTTGTTTTACATACCTTAAACGCCATCCAATCCAATCCAAATGCAAACTCAATCCTACTTATGCTTCGGAACGTCCAAAGTCTACAAACAATTCACAACGATGTCAAACAATTAGCTAAAGACTTATGGGGCATTATATTCCAATTTTTGCCCCTAATTCTATTAAAAGTTTGGGCAACATCTCCCCTTAAAATAAGCCACCCTGAGAATCCATCTCGGCTCAAATCAATCAACAACAACAACAACAACAACAACAACAACAACAACAACAACAACAACAACAACAACAACAACAACCCAACAACATCAACAATCATTTCAAATGCCATTATAAAACCATAACACCAAATATTATCATTTAACCATAATTACAAAAACTGGACAGCATATACACATATACTTTTAGATGATTTCTATCCATCCCTTCACACTACAATGATCATAATATACCAACTAAACATCAATTCATAAATTCCCACACAACATAGCACTATATAACATACATATACCCATTCAGCCCCAACACTCCACATAAACATGTAGATGATTTTCAAATCCTTGCTTCACCCTATAATAATTATATTATGCTAACTAAGCATCATTTCATAATTCCAACACAATACAACATTACAAAACACACACTACATCACACGGCTTCAACATGCACACACATAACTTACTTCCAACATTCTATATTCCATGATTTTCCTTCTTTTTGACAAACTACAACATACATACAACCTTTATAACACATAAAAAAACATTAAATCTTACCTTTTTCACTTCAACTTCACAAGTGAACTAGGGTTCCAAAAGTGAAGAATAAATATTTTTTTTGTTCCAACAACACTTCCAAGCTACTTAGGAGCCTCAATATAGTAGGTTTATAACATCAAAATAATTTTGGAATGGCTAGAAAAATTTTCCTAATTCTACTGTTCATGGCCGAGAGAGTCTTTTGGTTTTCTTCAAAGTGTTCTTGGTTTTGTTCTAAGTGGAAATGATAAGGTGATAAGGAAGATGGTCTTATATATATATATAGTTCTCTACATACAAGAATTGCCAAGTGTACCACACTTAGTCCAATCTAGAGCCAACAAATCTTAAGTAGGCTACACTAAGTTCTTTAAGATCCCAAGTCTCATAAATTTCACCTTGGCCCTAAACTTTCCAATAATGTCACTTTAGTCCTAACTTTCCAATAATACCACTTTGGTCCCAAATTTTGCCTAATTGTTCCAATGCATGAAATACAGATTCTAACATCCTCCCCCCTTTTAGAACATTCGTCCTCGAATGTTGAACTGGTCTTACGAACCACGTGAACAACTTAAGGGGAGTTTCCTTTCCATTTGCTCTTTAGCTTCCCAGGGGGGTCACCCATCCTAGTACTACTCTCACCCAAGCACGCTTAACTTCAGAGTTCTGATGAGATCCGGTGCGTTAATGCTGGTACGATCGTATCCGAGGATTTCCCAAGTCATTCCCTCTTGGTTCATACCTCACCATTGCACTATATCAGGAACCTCACCATTATTTTGCACCTTTCTTACCTAATGGTCCAATATGGCTACGGGCTGCTCTTCATAAGACAATTCTTCTGTGACCTAGATATCAGATTCTGGAAGGTTCACTAATACACTTATGCAACATAGAAACATGGAATTGGACTATCTCCTACTGGTGTAGCTACCTCAAAAGCACTATCAGCTCAGACTCTACCCCAACTTATTAGCGACCACGGGAGAAATATACGATGGTGGAAAAGCAGGATCAATTAATGCATGCACATGTCAAGAGCAAATTAAAATATACCTGCGATGACGCTCAGTGACGCCTCCTGGTACTGCCAACTAGCCAATGCATAAGTGCGGTGCGAAGGACCGCTAAAGCCTGGGACTCTACCACGACCCCTGCCTCGGCCTACAGACTCTGGCGTACCTCGCTCCGTAGGTGCATGGCTTTTGAGGCTACAGATGGGCCATCGACTGATCTGGTAGGCCAAGCTGAACTACCCATTCCACCTATCACCGGCAGTCTCTAATCTGGTGGCCCTGACGACCACACCCAAAACAAGCACCGGTGGCGCAAAGGCATTTCCCAGAGTGTTGTCCTCCACAATAAGAACAAGAGGTCTAGGTGGTCTCATCCGACTGATAGACCTCGAACTTACGCTCGAATAACCTGCCTCCTCCGACCCTCTGCTGGTGAACTGCGGGGGTGTGCCCCGTACTGACCGAGAAGAATATCTACTCTGCTGCTGGGGTTGTCTGTCTCGATAGTCCCCTACATGCTCAGACGATCTG
>DF365578.1:0-13243 GCA_000787875.1 Solanum virginianum
GAACTTTCTGGTGTGATGCTATGGTATGGTGCGAGTATGGAGGTCGCCATCGTCCCTGTCCAGTATGCATCCATTTGACACATTTGAAAATTTCAAAAGGAGATAGTTTGTTTGATATTGCATATGAGTTTGATTCCTGTACTTCTGTTGATTATTACACTCATTACGTTTGTGTTTTTCTCTTTACATATTCGGTATGTCTTTCATACTGGCCCTCTTTCTTTGGGGGCTGCATTTCATGCCAGCAGGTACATACGTACAGAGTAGCGGGCCACCAGCTTAGGACTCCGACTTGCAGTCTGAAGAGCTCCTTTGCTTCGGAGCTACTTTTGGTATACTTACTATTTTATTATGATGTACTTTATTTACTTTGGGTATGACGGGGCCCTGTCCCGTCTTGTTTGTCAGTATGTCTGTATAGAGGTCTGTGGACTCCTGTGAGTATGGGTTATGTCAGTCAGTTTGTATATTATGTTTGTATGCGGAGATTGGGAAAGATATCAGTCGGTTTGGATATTACGTTTGCATGTTGTGTTCGTTGGGCGGTTTAACCGCAGCAGTAACCTTGTCGGCCTGCATATATATATGGATATGTCTGTTGATTTATTGGTTCTGTCTATTGGTACCTTTTGGATTCAGGTGGCTAGTCAGTAAAACAGAGGAAACTCTGTCAAAATTTCTGTAAACGATATAATGCATATATTCTGAGTTTGGCTTAGTAGTGTTGTTCGGGTGCCCCAATCGGGTACCAGTTACGGCCCATAGGTTGGATCGTGACAAAAAGAACATTGATGGAGAACATTGTAGAAACGGTTCCTTCCGTTATACTTTCTTTTCACTTCTTAAGTCATTCTAGAAGCTTCTGCTTAGAAATTTTGATGAACCCCTTATCAAGTAGCTCTTGGAGTTGGACTTTCAATTCTCTCAACTCGGCTGGAGCCATATGATACAAGGAATAAAGAAATCATTCCTGTTTTTTGGTGCTTTCCCTTTCTTTGTTGAATAAAGATCTTCATCGATCTCCACTACGACAGTCACTCCTACAGGATAGGGAGAATTTATGTATTATGAGCATGTCGTTGAAGTAGGATCGCTTGTGGGATAGTCCAGTGGTACTCCCTGCCTCTGCTGACATAATTAACCAACGGGGACCAACGGACAGCTTGCTTAGTAAAGTATTTTATCTTTCATTCAGGGGTCATGAATGATTAAGAGAAACGAGGGGTAAGTGCAACAAACTAGAATTTTTGACCAGTCTTGTAGCAAATAAAGGAAAAAGGTTCCGGTATGGGTCAGCAGCGTCGGGAGGCAGAGGTGAACAACAAGGACTATCTCTCGTAGTTGATATCCCACCCTTCTTCTGTAAGGATGGATTCGGCCTTAAGCCAACTCGACCAGGGGAGAGGATAACTCCTTTTCAATAATAGGAGCATAACCTACTACTAATATATGTAGACCAAGGACTTTCCATTTCAACGGGATTCTCATCTCAAGGGCATTTCCGCTAATCACTTTAACAATGCCAAAATGCCCTATTCCTTGCATCACTGGAAGCACTGACCCCACTTACAAGAACCTCCATACTTCTTATGAGCCGGGATCGATCATATTCGCATTTTCACCATGTTTCAGCAGCCATCAAAAGCAAAGAGATCAGGTTATTATATTCTACCAAATATATGTCGATGCTCCCGAACTGCTATAGGAGTCTAATTATCATTCCCTTCCCGCATCGCTAGAAAGATAAAGCTTTTCTTCTTTTAGTGAAGCTTAAGTTGTCTTGTCTTTATGTGCATTCCTTTTATTTAAGACAACCTGCCAGCCAGGGGAAGGATCTCAAGTCCGAGTAGAAGGCTATGCCCATATTGAAATTCCAGGACATTTCTAAATCTACTCGAGCTCTTTGGCAGTATCAAGATCCCCTACCCACCTTTCATGTAAAAAGAAAAAGGCGACTCGCCAATGTCAATCTTGTGGTTCTACGGGCAAGTACCTCCTACTAAACGTCCTTATTGAAAATGAAAGTGACACCCCTTGCTGAGATAAGATTCCATAAAGTAGACCACTTTTTCCTTAGGCCGTAGAGAATAAAACATCCTTTCCCTCGGAAAAGAGGATAAGAATATGATGTCGAAGAGGGATTTAATTTTCCTTCAATTAATTAAGCCAAGTAGTGGCTCTTTCCCGATCGGATGTTATCTAAATCCCTAAACCCTCGTATGCTAGGATGATTGGCAAGACTTTCAAACCTTTCCCAATCGAAATCAAAGAATTCAAAAATGTCTTTTTATTGCCCCATCTTTCTACATTCAATCCTCTTTTTACATGGCACATGTCGCAGGGCCCCACTTGGATGACTGGTTTTGAGGCAGGCATCTCAATCTCGATAGTTGACTGGCAGACTGACTCTAAGGGTCAAAGAACTCACTAACTTCCTCTTTGGAAGATCGGACTTTCTAGCTTCTCTTACCTAACTTAACGGGCTTCTTCCGGCCCTCTTTCATAATTTTTTCTTGTTCATCTCGAGATTGAATAGTGGTAACTTGCTCCTTGAAGCTTGAAGTTATGTTAGTAGCTTATTTTGCTTTCCTTCGGGTAACCATAGGCCTTACTTTCATTGATGTTAAGAGTGGGAATGTGGAAAAATTCTGTAATATAAGGCTTTAGGCTTGAGCTCTTGGAGTTGCTTGTTGGGAGTCTGCTCTTTCCCATGCTTGTCTTTGTTAGCGATCGAACCATCTCGAAAGCCCTACTTCTACTCGTCAAGTGAGCACTTGAAGGGCACAACCTGAATGAAAGAAATGCAAATCCATTGACTGACGCGCCTCGGGCAATGCTCTACTACATCTCTTTGTAGTGAACATAACCTTGGTACCAGCAATATGTCAATGAACTTACTTTTTTATACACAGGTAGTAAGTTTGGACACAATTCCAATCATGCAAGAACTGAAAAAGAAAACCTCCCAATCACTGGCTTTCCCTCGTGTGCCATTTCAAGTGAAAGAGCCAAGACTTCTTGACTGGATTGAGAGCTTGTACTCGGCCTTGATCAATCGGTCCTTAGAATCTCAAGTCCAAGCCATTTGGACCCCTGAGAGGCACTAACCATGGAGCACTAGGGCCTTCCTCTGCTAGCGACTACCAGATCAACTTCGAGATAGGTTGAGTGTCTGGCACTAAATCAATGTTGAACTCAATTTCTCTCATCGCAGGTAGCTCAGGTAAGTCTTTTCGAAACACATCGATAAATTCTCGCACAATTGGAACGCTATTGATAGTAATATCCTTCCCTCGAGTATCATGGACAATAGCAATAAAATCAAAGCACCCATGATTAATCATTCAGCGTGCCTTTACATAAGATATTATCTTTCCCTGTGTCAGAGGAGTCATACCTTTCCATACTAAAGAAGGTTCTCCAGGGAAATTAAAATGTACCAGCTTAGCATAACAATCAACCAGAGCATAACATGATGCTAACCAATTCATGCCCATAATTACATCAAATCATACCAAAGATGGTCCTCCAGGGAAACTAAAATGTACCAGCTTAGCATAACAATCAACCAAAGCATAACATGATGCTAACCAATCCATGCCATTAATTACATCAAAGTTAGATAGCGACAACTCTAACAAACCAACTATTGTGTCCTTGTCCTGTACAGATATAACATAATCTCTATACCTCCTTTTCAATAATAGGAGCATAACCTAACTCTAACAAACCAACTATTGTGTCCTTGTCCTGTACAGATATAACATAATCTCTATACACTCTATCCACTGATAAAGTTTCCCCAACTTCTATCCACTGATAAAGTCTCCCCAACTGGAGTCATAATCATGTATGGCACATTAAGAGTCTCAACTCATCGTTCTAAAGATATAGCAAAAGATAGGGATACATAGAAATACGTAGAACCGGGAACAATAAGAGCATATGCCTCATGAGAATTTACAATAATAATACGTGTGACTATCATATTAGCTCCCTTAATATCCTTTCTGGCCATAGCAAATAATCTCGGTGGTCCACCTACTCCCTAAGCAACCTATGCACCCTGTCGATCCTGTCCACGAGCACCTTGAAGAGCAGCCCTAGCTATCTGAATCTGAGCCTAAGTATCTGCCACATTTCTCTGCACTTGTGTAGTAGCTTGACTAGTACCTAAATCTCCCTTAGGATAAAATTTAGCAACATGACCTCTTTCACCATAAGTAAAACGAGGACCATAAATACTAAAGCAGCGACTACTGTGATTCCTACCATAATTAGGACACCTTGGATATTGTTCGGACGGGAAAAAATTATCACCTGTCTTCTGCATCTGTTGTTGGCCTGATCTAGCTGGATGACCACTCTTAGAATATTGCACCAATAACTCTAACTGAGTAGGCCTAGACTACCCACGATGAATTCCACTCTTTCCTCGAGATGGAGCACCACTAAGTCCACCTATATTACGTGCCTTCTTTCTTTCTCGTTCAATTTTCTCTATCTCCCAATAGGACTCATAATGAAGAGCAGTGTGAACCATATCTAAATATGTACTTTTTTGCACATCTTGTATCATAAGACCACAGTAATGGTGCTCTAGTCTATCCACAAATCTTCACACTTTCTCCCTTGGATCTGCAATAAAAAATGGGAAATACCTCGACAATTTAGTGAAATTAGCCTCAAACTCTATAACTATCATATTGCCCTAACACAGATCATCAAAGTGATGTCTCATATCATCTTGTTTGCTCAATGAAATAAACCTATTCTTAAGCATTGCTGAAAACTCTGAGCAGGTGATAGGTGGTGACCCTACTTCTCTAGCTCTTTGAATCACCATGCCTCTAGAGATCCTGAGAACATAAAAGTGATAAATTCTACACCACGAGTCTCCTTCAACCCCAGTATGGTAAGTATCTTTTCACAACGACTAATGAGCTTCTAAGGCTTTATAGAAGCTGGTATTGTATCAAACACTAGCGGCTTAAGGTCCATGAAATTATTAAGATCTTTGGGTCATCCTAAAGTTGCAACTGGATGACTAACTTGTTGTGGGGCCAAATGCGGTGTCTGAGTCGTATCAATATATTGAACCTATTCTTGCATTTGGGTAGTAGTCTAAAGAGTTGGGATTCCACCTTGATTAGGCACCAAATACCTCTAACACATTCAACAATCTCATCACAACATATGTACGTAAAGTGACAATAGGTGTAGCAGCTGGCGCTGTTTGTGGAGCATCCTAAACAACTTGTTCCTATACTTGCTCTAGGGCAGCGACTCTAGTCTATCCCCCATTTATAACTCCTAATTGAGGAGCAGCAAGTGCCCTAGCCCGAGCCCTAGTAGGATGAGACCTACCTTGAATACTGCTGGAGGTAGTTCCATATCCCCCACCATGTCTAACAGCTACATTAGATCGAACAACAGAGGAAGAGCCACACCTCTTAGCTGTGTGCAAAAAATATTAAAAAGTTAAACTTGATTCAACTTAACACACGAATAAGGAATGAAAAAAAGAGAATACATCCTAAATGTTTAGTAGCCTCAAGGTCATAAGTATGAGTGCCTACATACCCATGAACAAGCCTCTACCAAACATTTCTCCATGACCCGAGACATAAAGCCTAGGCTCTGATAGCAACTTTGTCACATCCCAAAATATCCCTTACATGTGACTGGCACCCGCCCAAACTATTTATTGGGAGAACCAAACATCTATACACACATCTAAATTATCAAAGCACAGAGACACAATATGTGCAACACCAAACCTCATCACTACTCATAAAAATGGAATAACTATCAAACTAAAATCGTACATCGAGTTATGAAAGGAAAATGTTACTTAACAAAGTATCTCTAGCCCAAATCCCACAATAAGATCATGGAGCATCTAATAGAGTGATATGAGTTCAACTGTCGGACATGCAAACCTCAAGAGAAGACAAAAAATATAATCATAATAGATAAGCTAAAATAGTAGCCTTCACGAACAATGCAAAGGATCGGACATGCAAACCCCAAGAAAAAAAATAAGCTATACTAGTACTAGATAGAGCTGAAATAGTAGCCTCCCCGAACAATGCAAAGGCTCACCTCAACAACAAAGTCCCTAAGAATGAGTTTATCAGCCACAATTGTAATGCCCTTATTATTAAATAATGTATTCACTTTCAAAAAGGCCTTCCCTCAAGATAAAATCAACCCCTATGTCACAACTCTTTGACTTGAGTTTGTGTCGTTAGAGAAATTGATTTTCTTGAATCGTAGAAAGGAATGAGGGAGGGATTTGTTTTAGTGTAATTTATTTACTTTTATGAAATTACACATGTTAAAAAAGCCTTAATAATAATTATTATTTGTGAACAAAATAAATAAGGAGTGAAAAAGAGAAAATTTTGGCAGCCACCTTATTGGAAAGTTTTCTTTTAACTTGTTTTTAACACAACATATATTTTCCCCAAAGTAAGTCGGTTTCAAGACCATATAAAACCTCATAAACTCTCTCATAAACTTATATTTGACAAAAATATATGAAATAAATTAGTTCCTTAGAGCAAAGTTAAGAAATCCCCTACCCTTTGGTAAGTGGTTGAATTCTGTCTTTAAATTGCATAGTGTGTAATAATTGTGGAATATCTCATTTTATATAGCTGTGTTTTTAGTATGTAAATATGTTTTGGAAAGCTAATTCACTTACTTGAAAATTTTATGGTTATGTGAAAATCTGAATCTCCTTGTACGGTATCAAAAGAAGGCGCGAAACACAGTGAAAGTTCTGGCCAGTTTTCTATCTGAGAAACCTTCTATGTACTATTGTTATTATTTTAATTATATCTTGATGTGTAAGATATAATTTGTGATGATTCTTAGTTCTTTGCAACCCCAAGACATGTATCTACAACTCATATGTTCATGTTGGGATCTAATTTGGTAGTTATGGATTCAAAACAGTGGACACAACTTAGGAAATGTTCTATCCAGAGTTTTGACATAGAAATCCCTGGGGGTGTGCTGTTAGTTTTTCGATTATAAATACTTGTACATAGGGTATTTTGAAGTGATTATTGATTGTTTGCAATCTATATTCATATACCTACAATTTTTAGGTAGACTGGAAAGCCTAGTTTGTCTATTTACCAATTCAAAATCTAGTTGATTGCGAGGAAGTAAAACTATCGAGAAGAGTGAGTTTTGGTTTTATCTTGTTAGTTTCTACCTGTTGAAAGTGTTGAATATTAAATGAGCATGTAAATAATTATTAAGGTGCTCACATTCTTGTACAATCTTAAGAAAATTAATTGAAGAAACGAATGCCGTATTGATCCACGACTTGAACTCAGTAGGGTCGGTTGCGTGCTAAAGGTTTCAGGTTTGTGTAAAGACTTGTTCTTATACTTTTGTTACGTGCTGGCACATTTGAATGTTATATTGGTATCTCATCTATGTTCTTATCATTTTATCTGGTTGTGTTGATATATTTTGGGACTTGTAAGGAACTCGCTTAATTCGCCCATTTGTACGGATTGTCGAATCACTTGACATCCTTATGGACTTAGTCCTTCTTATGGATGCTTTGTCACTATCGGCATACCTCTTATTCAGATAATTTCCATCTTGATTGTGGGTCTTTGGTTTGTCCTAAGTATGGAAGCAGTCCATTTTATACACAAACTAAGAAGCCACTCTTAATATGGTTCTTGGTTCTATTGATAATTGAGTTTTCACCCTTCTTTACATAGGGCTTCAGTCCTTCTTGATACTTGATTATGTTTGGTGTGACGACATGACTTACATATTAGGCAAAACTTGTCATTTGAATGTCTTGTAAAAATTGTTCTAGGAACTCTTAATACTTAGATCTTTAAGTATCCTACTTGATACTATTGATATATTTGTTCACTGGGTCTATTTACTCTATGCCAATTGTGTTGCCCTTTGACTTAAGAAGGGTAAATTGAGGGATCTAAGGTTCTTAGCTTTTAGATTTTACACCACTAAGCTTCCTGCTTAACGATACTTGTTTCTATCGTAGGGAGTACCCCAGATGATGCTTGAGGATGGCCATTGAAGATAATTTTGGGAGTTGTTCAGAAGATCACATTTGCATCTAGACATGTATATTATAGTAGTTTTGGGACATGTACATGATTCTCCTATTGCATATGTATGTATAAATTTGAAAGGTAGTATAAATTATGGAATCATGGTTTGTAACTTTAAGTTTTGACTTGTTTAGTCAAATTTGAGCCGGTGAGCTTGTTTCTATATTAAAATACTAGTTATGTTAAAATGATTGTATCAAACAAAAACTAGTAAATTTAATGTCCTTGTATTTTTTAACATTAGTAATATTTTTCAACGTGCTACAACAGTATCGGCAATATATAAATATCTCGCAAGATAGTGGTTTAAATTACTTGCAAGGTACTTACGCTAAAATCTTGAACTAGAAATCAACTAAATGACATTTAGAACAAAACCCTACACCTTTTAACTATTTTGAATTCATTATTTAATTATGGTTAATATGTCACGTGTTAATTCTTCATATGTTAGTGAGTGTTATGTAAGCCTAGAGCATATAGATATGGCATCCTCCCGCGAGGGTTGCCATAACAAGTCTCACCCTCTACAATAGTATCTGTATTGACATGCAAGTAAGAAGTGAGCTATATATAAATATAACCCAGTAAGATACTCGACTCACTACTTTAATACCCATGGAACAAGAGTTATAAAATACATCTGTGCCATGGATATACATAAATAATATACACAAGAATATACTTTATAATAAGCTCAATAAGTTCAAACAAATGTTCAAAAAGGTCTCCGCATGTCTCAATTCAATCCACACTCAAAACTTGTCATAAACGAAAATGAAGGAGATCAACACATCACCCCAACAAGTCCATGACAACATGTCTAATGCTCTAAAAGTATACTACGATAGCGTGTACAAAGCTCCTAACATATTACGGCAGCATGGTATGCCCCTGACATATTACGAAAACTATGTATGCCCCTAGTAACCACATCACAACAATAAAGAAAGGTATCTTGCATCACACCATATATAACTTATATAAATATTCGATTTCATTCTTAAAAATAACATATCTAGATCTAATTAAAGAACATTAACTCTGTCAAGCACATGCTTGTCCTAACAAATACACGAGATAGAGAAAAATATATCTTTTTCAAAAACTATTTGAAAAAAAAGCACTAAAGCTTAAAGTCCCACTTACCTTATTGAATAGGTGAGTGGATCCATGGGTAAATAAATGATCGAGCCCTCGGCCCCCAACAACATAACAATAATCAGGTCCTCGACCCATCCAGAAATTTTATCATATGAGAACTCGAACCCCTAATATCACCCGGGGACTCGAAACCCTAGATCATCCTAACTAGCCTCTAGTTGGGCAGTCAGCCAGGGCCAACTGGTTTGATCATAAATGTAACGGTGGGATGTATCCCCTATGGGAGAAAGAATCCGTCTATCATAATCAATAGTATCTCATAATTAGTGTATCAATCATGAGGCCCCACCCCATTGAATACCAATCAACAAGGCCCCATGCCCAAAGGAACTGCTAGTGCTCAGACCCTTTTAGAATAGACACCCCGATCTTGGACACTCAAATGTGACCACCAGGGACTAGGACCACAAGGAGCGTCACCCCAGTCTAGACACTCGGACATAACCATCGAAGACTTGAATAATAGGGTATGTCATCTAGGTCTTAGAGCCTAATATCAGAAAAATCTCCCTTTCTCTCTCTAATCAGATCCAGATCCCCCAATTATATCATCTCTCCCAAGTCACAATAACCAACTCATTCCTAAGTACGCAAGGAACTCCGAGTAGAGGCTAACATCAGTATAACAATACGTAGACCTTAATAATTAGAATAGAATCGAGCTCAGTAGACTACCATGCTACAATCTAGCCCACCGCAGGTAGTGGAAATAAAAGTGCGGTAATAATAGGGATATCATAGGTGCCCCTGAAAGATAAGCCCAGCAGAATCATAGTATGCCTGTAATCAAGTTATGGTACCACATAGAATCAAAACACAGTCTCTCCATCCGCATATCTCTGTAGCAACAGACAATACACACTCATGCAGGTACAAGCCAAGTTAGTATGCATGCCTGCCCAAGCACTAGCTGTAACAACCCATCTTGAGATGAGATGTTCCACATCGGCAAAACATAAGAGAGATGCTGGGTATATAAGAAAAAGACTGGTCTATATACTATGAGGTGCCTTTTAGGGTGATCCTAAAAGGATAAATCTATGATGGGCATGGTCCAAGAGTGGATAATACTTTACAGTGTTGGGCCAGGTCGTTACAGATTGTATCAGAACCATTCTCGTGTCAGCCTTGTCGATGTGGGGCTAGAGTTCAGCTGAGTTTAGGCGAATCCTAGTGAGGTAGGGAAACCCTCAGTATTGAGTCTAGCCGAATCCTATGCAGTGGGGTAAACATCAGCGACGATGCTAGTCCATAGAGGGGGTGTCTGTAACAACCCATCTTGAGATGAAATGTCCCACATCAGGAAAACATAAGAGAGATATTGGGTATATAAGTAAAGGACTGGTCTATATACTGTGAGGCGCCTTTTGGGGTGAGCCCAAAGGGACTAATTCGTGATGGGCTAGGCCCAAGAGTGGACAATACTTCACAATGTTGGGCTAGGTCGTTACACTAGCTTATATTTGTCCCTTAGTAGGCCTTTTTCTATGTAAAGAAACTCATAGGGCAGCCTCAATATAACCTAAGCTAAGGCCCAACCTAGAATAATATCGCAACCCAGCTGCTATCAAGGATTTCGCCTAAGGTAACCATGTGCCGGACCACTGTAATGTACCGCTCCCTAAATAGGGTGCTAGTCCCTAGGACTAACCCACATAACTTCTGTCTCCTCATAGATGGCCCAAGAAGCCCAAAGGACGTAGCCTACACTTCGATATTAGGGTCAGACTCCTATCTCTAATATACTAGTGGCTCAGTAGTAACACATCTCATATCACAGATCAGATGGCTTCCTTAGAAGGGCAACTATAACTATTCCAAGAATATGGTTTGTTTCTCTAATCACTAACCAGTAGCACAAGTACATAAAAGATAACAGTGATATACAGGATTATATATATGTCACAGGAAAGCCCAAAATCATGTTAAACGGGAAATTATACCACAAGTACTCGTAACAGGTATAGACTATCGCATCCGCATTATGCATATACATACCAACCAGATATAAATACTAGAGTCAATGCACAGGGTAGCATGTAATCACAAGTCAGCCTCAAGAGCTAGTATATTTCGATAGCCTCAGACCATTCACACATACAAGCAAGAGTCAAGCTCAGAGTATCTACCTGTCATAGGTTTGCAGCCCAACCAGCCCTTTTCGAGCCCTTTTGTCGCCAAACAATGTAAACACTCAAATAATATGACAGCTACAGTTAACACAACCCCCAATACAAATATTAAAGTCCTATATCACCATCTCTAAAACATGTGGATTCGTAACCAGCTATATACAATATAAAGTCCACAGCTCAACCTACATTCAATATATTTCCACATATTTCAACTCAAACATGCAACCATTTCAACTCAATCTAAGGTTTAGAGAAAGCCTAGCCTACTTGGCATCTGATGTCTCGTACCCCGCATCAATCCAGCTGAGCTTTTCCCCTTTTGTAGCTTCCCAATGCTGCTCGCTACTGAAAACACAGTTCACTAGGTTAGCACAATCACATCGACTGTAAAAACTTGAGAAACGGGTGGAATTAGGCCAAAAGCGCCTGAAACGAGAAAATAGGGGCTATGTTTGAAATTCTAGAAAAACTCTAAAAAAACGTTCCTCATGACCACTCGAGTCTACATCAAAAAATTCGACCAAAAACAGATCCCAGAAAATAGAGAAAAAGCCCAAAAACAAAATTAGAAACTTTATGGGAAAACATTCTTTTTCAAAACTGTCTCAGTCAAAATTCTCAAAAAAGGACAAAATCAGCAAAAATCTAGCATATCACAGTGTTCTTCTCAGAACGTAGAACAATTTAGACACAAATTTCACTTAATTCTGTTGAGAAATGAGCGAGATGATGCAATGTAAAGTTTTCGCCAATTTTGATATATGATCAGCGAAAGAAATAGGGATTTTACCTCAGAACACATGTCAAATCCCAAACCCGACATCAGCACAACATTGCTTACAAAAAAATTGAATCACATAGCCTATTGAATTACCCAAATCAGATGAAAAATGAGCTCAAAATTGCAGTGCAAAGTTGGAGGAAATATGTGTATAATTTCGTAGAAAATGTCCCCACATATATATAGAGGCAATGCTGACACATTTCTGCCGTGTGGCAGTGCCTGACTGGCCCACGTGGTAGCCCAAGATTTCGCCACATGTCTCCTCCTCTTTCCATTAATCATTCAATCTTTTTTCGTCGTTTCGGGCTTGTCCATACTCCAATTTTCATAAATAAACTATGTAACCCTATGGATTTCAAGGTTCCGAATCCAATAATGTGGTCAGAATTTCCAATGTAGCTTCCTATGATAAAGTGAGGGTCCAACTTCTTTATGCGCAACTTTTAACGGAAAGCCCCCGGAGGGTCAAATCACATTCGGATGTCCCCAGTATCAAACGAAGAGTTGCCCTAGACCAAAATTGATGTTCTGAAGCTAACTATGCTATCAAAATTCTCATCTGGAGGCACAATTCCCAAGGACGTTGACTGGGTCAACTATTAATCGATGTCGACACCAAATTTGTAATCCCTTCTATAATTGCACTGGACATGCTCCTAGTCTAATTCGAGAACTCCGAAGCTAATGGAATTGTCAGTTCGAGGCCATTTACTAGGACTTTACTCAAAAACTTATTTTATAGGTATAACTTCTCAGTTAACTCAAAAATTCACATAACTCCCGAATAACCCGACCAATAATCACCCCAATAGTCCCAAAGTTGCTATACGCATGCTTAAGTCAACATAATAACAACAAAACCATAGAAATGACCTAGAGGGTCATTACAATATTATTTTCAGTTTATTTATTTACGAACATTATTCATCAATAAAATAATAGCACAAACTAAATAATAATAATAATAATAATAATAATAATAATAATAATAATAATAATAATAATAATAATAATAACAACAACAACAACAACAACAACAACAACAA
>DF365578.1:13272-23765 GCA_000787875.1 Solanum virginianum
AACAACAATAATAATAACAACAACAACAACAATAATAATAATAACAACAACAACAACAATAATATAATAATAACAACAACAATAAATAATAGTAATAACAACAATAACAATAATAATAATAATAATAATAATAATAATAATAATAATAATAATAATAATAATAATAATAATAGTAACAATAACAATAACAATAACAATAACAATAACAACAACAATAATAACAATAACAACACAAGAATAACAACAGTAACAACAACAGAACAACAACAACAACAACAACAACAAGAATAACAACCAGAACAACAACAACAACAACAAAAAAAAAATAACAACAACAAAAAGAACAACAACAACAATAATAATAACAAATAATAATAACAAATATACCAAAAAGAATAATAACAATAGCAACAACTATAAAACAACAGCAACAACAACAGTAACAAAAACGGTAACAACAATAATAACAACAACAAAAACACAAGAACAACAACAATAACGACAACAGAACAACAACAATATTAACAACAACAACAACAACAGCAACAACAACAATAACAAAAATAACAACAATAACAAGAATAACAAAAAGAACAACAACAACAACACTACCAATAACAACAACAACAACAACAGCAACAACAACAATAACAAAAATAACAACAATAACAAGAATAACAAAAAGAACAACAACAACAACAATACCAATAACAATAACAATAACAATAATAATAACAAATACTATAACAAATAATAATAACAAATAACAATAACAAATATTCCAATAATAATAATAACAATAATAATAATAACAATGCAATAACAACAACAATAATAACAATATAATAATAACAACAATAATAACAATATAATAACAACAACAATAATAATAACAACAATATAATAATAATAACATTAATAATAATAACAATAACAATAACAAATAACAATAAGAATAATAACAATAACAAATATAATAGTAAGAATAGTCACAATAACAATAATAACAATAACAATCATAATAATAATAACAATAATAATAACAACAATAACAACAACAACAACAACAACAATAATAATAATAATAATAATAATATTAATAACAACAACAACAACAACAATAATAATAACAAGAATAATTGTAACACCCAGTAAACTTATCAAAATACTCCTAAGAAGAGATGTATGCATAACGCGTCTTCTCATGCTCCATTTACAAATCCGAGGCCGGATATGCGATTAGCCTGAAAAACTGATTGGGGAATGAGTCTCGGTTGATTTTTAGAGCAATAAGATCAAAAGATAAATTTTCAATTCGAAAATGAAAAATAGTGTTGGTATGCAACAAAGGAGCGTCACGCCTCTACAATGGAGATGCACTTATTTTTTCAACGGGATTGAAAAACTCGTTCGAAAAACTTCCAAAACAAATATATATGTGCGCGCCCAGTCCGCGACTTCCAAAATAAATATATATGTGCGCGCCCAGTTCGTGTCGCGAACTTCGAAGTGAAATGTTTTCTTTATTTTATGAGGGGAATTCCAGATAATTTTTAACCCCTCCTAAAACTCAATACAAGATCAAAATAGATCATTTTGAGCGTAAAAAGGGTCAAAAATCCCATTCTAAGTCCTTTTTAAATCTTGGAGAAAGTTAGGGCTTGAGAGAAGAGAAGAGAAGAATGTAAGATTGGATAATTCAAGGAGAATTCTTGAAGATTGATCATTAAAGTTTCATTCTAGGTATGTAAGGCTAAACTAAAAGCATGAGATTTGTTCTCTCTTGTGCCCCATAGATGGTCTTAGAAGAGAGTTGAAAGTTCATGAGTCTACATACATGATTTTTGATTATTTTCTTGAAAATTGTATTTATATATGTATTTTTATATGCGATGATCATCATAAACTTATTTTCTTGAATTGAATTCTTTAATAAAATATTGCATAAACCCTATATTTTAACTTTTGAAAGCATACATGAATGAAGATAGGGATTGAGTCTAGAGCCTTGATTAAGAATTTTGATTGTGATTATGATTGTGATTGTGATGTGAGAAAGATGATAGGTTGATAGTACTTAATAGTCCATGAGTGTTCCTAAATGAACTCTAATGATTTGTCTATTCGGTTGTCCCCTAATGATTGATCTAAGCTTTAAGCTGTTGATTGAGAGATAAATTGATGGTATGATTAGAGTCTCTATGAGACTAATTGAATGATAGTGCCTACACAAGGCTGATTGAGATGATTTGATTCTATTGGTTGTCTTATGAACATTGAGTCATTGGGAGGAGTATCGAGCACCGAAAGAGTAAGAGTTAATCTACTCGCACTCATCAAACTACGTAGCCAAGCATAGGTGAGAGTTAGGAACATCATATTATGTTGAGGTTCCCTCTGGATAGAAGTCCCTGAAACAATAGAGGGATTGTAGATTGTCGTCTCCATTTTAGACTTATCCATTATGGTTTCAATTCATTTTCTACCTGTCAAGTATGGAATAGTTATGGAAACAATTGTGACTTATTGTATAATCACTGGCTCATAAGTGATTGTTATCAGATAATAGAAACTCCTAGAAAGTTCCTACATTAAGTACTTTGAGTCGAGATAAGATGAGATAAGATGAGATAAGATGAGATGAGTTGAGATGAGTCTAATTTGATTGATGAGATTTGATTGGCTTCATGAGTCACTTGTCTTCTCTTTGTTCTTGCTTTAGATAGACATTTGACATGTCAATTTATTACTATTTAGTTGATTGTTGTTCCATATTATTCTATCAGTTTCTATTTAATTCAGCTATTTTACATACTGTATATTCCACGTACTAATGCCACTCAGTGCTGCATTGTTTCATGATCAGATACAAGGATTAGAAATCGTCAACAAACATATCATTGAGGATCTAAGACGTTCAACTGATTGGTGAGCCAACCTTACTTTGTAGGATTCATTATAGTTATTTTATCTTACTTATAGAGTCATACATTGATTAGCTTTATTTTTTATTTGAGGTAGCCATGGGTCTGTCATTGGCACCACTTGATAGTGATAGAGGCTTCATACACTAGAGTCGAATGTTGATTGTTAAGACTTGTTGAGCTAGTTCTTTCTACTAGCCTTTCATTTATTATATTATTTTGAGATTATATGACATGTGCCCATTTACTTCCTTTTGTCTTCTGCTGATTGGTAGAGTTTATTGATTGAATGAATGTGATAAGGCTAAGTGGTTTGCTTAGGGACTAATAGTAGTCTCTGGGTGTCGGCCACGCCCTAGGTACCCCCCCGAGGCATGATAAACTTGGTATTAGAGCACAGCGTTCAAGATTCTTAGGGAGTCTATGAAGCTGTATCTTGTAGTGTACTTATTATTGGTGTGAAGAGCTTCATATCCATAATTTGGAGGCTATAGGACATTTAGAAATCATTTCCCTTCTTTCATATTCTAAATCGTGCGATAGAGTTATGCTCTATGAAAGGTTCTTTTCTAATTCAAGCTTTACGTGTTGTAGAGTTGTGATCATGCCTTCCAGAAGAGCCATCAGAGGTAGAGGACGTCTCATCAGACAGAATATTAACCCACCTAAGCCTCAAGGACATGAAAAGCCTGTGGAACCAGTTGTCCCTATTGAGCAACCCCCACAAGCTGAGGTCTCCAATGCTGAACTTCACCAAGCTAACCAAACTCTAGCCCAAGCTATCACAGTAGCTGCTACGAGATAAGGAACTGGTAGAAAGGATGCACATGACATAACTAAAGTTCGGTGATTCTAGAGGATGAATCCGCATGAGTCAATAGGGTCTGCATCCACTGAGGATCCTAAGAACTATATGGAGGAGCTTCACAAAGTGTTCCAAATGGTGCATGTGGCTAATGCTGATAGAGTTGAGCTAGCTGCTTACCAACTCAAGGGTGTGTCCAGACTATGGTTTGACCAATAGGAGAAGAGTAGAGGAGAGGATTCCCCATTGTTGACTTGGGCAATGTTCGAGGAAACCTTCTTGGGGTATTTCTTCCCTAGAGAACATAGAGAAGCTAAGGTATGAGAGTTCTTAAATTTGAAACAGGGTTCTATAACTGTGCAAGAGTATAGGTTAAAGTTCACGTAGCTGTCTTGCTATGTTTCAAATATGGTTGCTGATATGAGGGGGAGAATGGGAATGCATGTGGATGGGCTGAACAAAGTACCGAAGAGAGATGGGAGGGCAGCAATGATTGTGAGTGATATGGATAATGGGAGACTGATGATCTTTGTGTAACAAGGTAATAAGGAGAGGCAGCATGATAGAGAGGAGTTCAGAAGTAAGAAGGGTAAAACATCAAGCCATGAGGTTGGAAAGAAAGGTAATGGAAGCAGATTTTAGACGGGGCCAGGACTATCATCTGCTAGTTCATCTGCACCTAGAATCAGGAATAATTAGAAATCCCAGAATGTTGGAGTCCATGGATCTCAATCACAAGCCAATGTGGGTTAAAGTTCACTAGGTAAGCCAACATGTGGTAAGTGTGGTAAATTACACTTGGGGAAATGCCATGAGGGGAGTGATGTATGCTACAAGTGTGACCAAGCAGGCCACTATCAGAGAGAGTATCCAGAGTGGACTGACGGGGCTCAATCTGCTACACTAGCCCTGCTAGCTAAAAAAATCCAGAGAGATACTATGTTAGGCGGAAGTGGAGCCACAAATCATTTGTATGCCATGGGTAGTCGTCATGATCAAGAGAACTCCCTAGATGTTGTGATAGGTATGATTCGAGTCTTTTCTCTTGATTGTTATGTTTTGATAGATCTTGGTGCCACATTATCTTTTGTAACTCCTTATGTGGCCAGTAGATCTGATAGAACCCTTGAGAGTCTTCTTGAGCCCTTTGATGGTTCTACTCCAGTGAGTAAGTCTATTCAGGCTGAGAGATTCTATAGAGCTTATGTAGTGTCCATCCATCATAGGGATACTATCATTGATTTAGTTGAGTTAGAGATGACTGATTTTGAAGTGATCCTTGGCATTGATTGGCTTCATGCCTGTTATGCCACCGTTAATTGTAGTGCCAGAACCATTAGGTTCCAATTCCTAAATGAACTGGTTCTGGAGTGGAAGGGTGATTCTGTTGCACCTAGGGGAAAGCTTATCTCATATCTTAGAGTAGAAAGCTGATTTCTAAAGGTTGTATCTATCACCTCTTGCGACTGAAATCTAGTGACGTTGAGTTTCCAACTCTTGAGTCAATCCCAATTCTGAATGAGTTTCCTGAAGTGTTTCCTAAGGATCTGCTTGGAGTCCCTTCTGATAGGGAGATTGACTTTAGGATTGATGTTATTCTTGATATTTGACCTATTTCAATTCCCCTGTAACAATCCATCTTGAGATGAGATATCCCACATTGATAAAACAAAGGAGAGATGTTGGATATATAAGTAAAGAACTGGTCTATATACTATAGAGCACCTTTTTGGGCGAGCCCAAAGGGATAAACCCATGATGGGCTAGGCCTAAGAGCAAATAATACTTCACAGTATTGGGCCAGGTCAATACAGATGGTATCAGAGTCATTCCTGTGTCAGCCTTGTCGATGTGGAGCTAAAGTTCAACTGAGTTTAGTCGAATTTTGATGAGGCAGAGCAAACCTCATTGTTGAGTCTAGGCAAATCCCATCTGGCGGGGGTAAACCTCAATGAGGACGCTGATTTCATAGATGGGGCATATGTAACAACCCATTTTGAGATGAGATGTCCCACATTGACAAAACACAGGAGAGATATTGGTATATAAGTAAAGGAATGATCTATATACTATGAGGCGCCTTTTGGGGTGAACCCAAATGAACAAATCTGTAATGGTCGGCTAGGGCCAAGAGCGGATAATACTTTACAGTGTTAGGCCCGGTCATTACATCCCCTTTATAGAATGGCCCTCACTGAGTTGAAAGAGTTGAAAGAACAATTGAAAGATTTTTTAGAGAAGGGATTCATAAGGCTGAGTGTTTCTCCTTGGGGTGCCCTTGTCCTATTCATGCGAAAGAAAGATGTGTCTCTCAGAATGTGTATTGACTATAGGCAACTGAACAAGGTCATGATAAAGAATACGAATCCTCTCCCAAGGATAGATGATTTGTTTGACCAACTTAAGGGTGCCTCTTGTTTCTCAAAGATAGACCTCAGATCTGGTTACTATCAGCTAAAAGTGAGAGAATGTGATATATGCCAAGGACAACCTTTAGGACTAGCTATGGCCACTTTGAGTTCTTGGTCATGTCCTTTGGGTTGACGAATGCACCTACAACCTTCATGGATTTGATTAATAGGGTATTCAAACAATAGATTTATATATTTGTGATTATGTTCATTGATGACATCTTGGTATATTCAAGAGATGAGGAGGAGTATGCTAATTACCTCAGAGTTGTCCTTCAAACACTTAAGGACCATGAGTTGTATGTAAAATTCCTAAAATGTGAATTATGGATTATGTCAGTGGCTTTTCAAGGTCATTTTGTCTTCGGTGATGGTATTCGAGTGGATGTTCAAAAGATTGAAGTGGTTAAGAACTGGCCTAGACCAACATCTCCAACTGACGTAAGAAGTTTCTTGGGATTAGCAGGCTACTACTACAAGTTTGTTGATGGATTTTCTTCCCTATCTGCACTATTGGCTAAACTGACTCAGAAAAAGATCAAGTTTTAGTGGTCCAATGACTATGAGAGAAGTTTCCAAGAGTTGAAGAAGAGATTGACTACTGCACTAATTTTAACCTTGCCTCATGGGACAGAGGATTTTGTAATCTGTTATGATGCTTCAAGAGTTGGATTGGGATGTGTACTGATGCAAAAAGGGAAAGTGATAGCCTATGTTTCCAGACAACTTAAGGTTCATGAGAGGAACTCTCTGACCCATGATCTTGAGTTGGCAGCGGTGGTGTTTGCACTAAAAATCTAGCGCCACTACTTGTATGGAGTGTATGTAGCTATGTTCACTGACCACAAGAGCTTGCAGTATGTCTTCAGTCAGAAGGAGCTCAACCTGCGACAGAGGAGATGGTTGGAGTTGCTCAAGGATTATGATATGAGCATTATCTACAACCCAGGTAAAGCTAATATTGTTGCTGATGCTCTTAGCAGGTTATCAATTAGTAGCACAATCCATGTTGAGGAAGGAAAGATGGAGTTAACTAAAGAAGTGCATTGATTGGCTCAATTGGGAGTTCAACTTGAGAAGAATGATGAGAGAGGAGTCAATGTTCAGAATGGGCCTGCTTCATCTTGGTAGCAGAGGTGAAAGAAAAGCAAGACGAAGATCCTGTTATACTTCAGTTGAAGGAGGTTGTCCATAAACAAAAAGTGATGGTCTTCTCCAAAGGGGGAGATGGAGTGTTGAGGTACCAAAGTAGACTGTGCATTCTAGATGTGGATGGTATTCGAGGTAAAATCATGGCTAAAGTCCATAACTCTAGATATTACATTCATCCTTGCTCTACCAAAATGTACCACGACTTGAGAAAAGTCTATTGGTGGAGCGGAATGAAGAAGGATATTGCTGAGTTTATTTCTAAGTGCCCGAATTGCCAACAAGTTAATGTTGAGCATCAAAGACCATGTGGATTGGTACAGAACTCTGAGATTCCTGAATAGAAGTGGGAGATAATCAACATGGACTTTATTACTGGTCTACCAAGGTCTCGAAAGTAACATGATTCGATATGGGTGATCGTGGATAGGATGACCAAATCGACTCACTTCTTAGCATTTAAGATGACCAACACCGTGGAGGAGTATGCCAAGTTGTACATCTAAGAGATTGTGAGGTTGCATGGAGTTTCCTTGTCTATCATCTTGAATATAAGAGCTCAATTCACCTCCCAATTTTGGAGATCATTCCAGAAAGAATTAGGGTACTAAAGTGAATTTGAGTGCAACCTTTCATCCATAGACAGATAGCCAAGCAAAGCGTACAATTCAGACATTAGAGGATATGTTGAGAGCATGTGTTCTTGATTTCAAAGGAAATTGGGGTAATCACCTACCATTGATTGAATTTGCATATAATAATAGCTATCATGCAAAAATTGAAATGGCTCCCTACGAAGCTCTGTATGGGAGGAGGTGCAGATCACCAATTGGGTGGTTTAAGGTTGGAGAAGTGAATTTGATTGGGCTTGATCTTGTCCATCAATCAATGGAGAAGGTTAAGGTCATTAAAGAGAGGTTGAAGATTGCATAGAGTCACTAGAAATCCTACAACAATGTGAGGAGAAGAGACTTAGAGTTTGAGGTAAATGATTGGGTGTACTTGGAAGTGTCACCTATGAAGGATATCATGAGATTTGGGGAAAAGAGGAAATCGAGTCCTTGCTATATTGGTCCTTATCAAATTATGAAGAGGATTAGAAAGGTTGCTTATAAATTAGAGTTGCCTTCCGAGTTAGACGGTATTCATCCAGTGTTCCACGTTTCAATGTTGAAGAAGTGCTTAGGAGATCCTACCTTGGTGATCCCTATTGAGAGTTTTGGAGTGAAGGATAGCTTGTCCTACAAAGATATTCCAATAGAAATCCTTGATCATTAGGTTCACAAGTTGAGAACTAAAGAGATAGCCTCAGTCAAAGTCTTGTGGAGAAATCAATTCGTTGAGGAAGCCACGTGAGAAGCTGAGGAAGAGATGAAAGAAAAATTATCCGCACCTATTCATGCCTAATGATGATAGTTTTGAAGGTAATTTCCTTACCCTTAATTAAATTGATTGTTCTATTCTTGAGATTATTGTCTATTCTTGAGTCCAAATAGAGTTGATTGATGATTGAGGAAGAGTCGAGAGTTTGATCGATAGATGTGAATGTTGAGATGAGTTTTGAGTCTATTCATGCCTTGATATCCACCTTTACTCATCATTCGAGGACGAATGATTCCAAGAGGGATATAATGTAACATCGATAAAATTACCAAAATACCCTTAGAGAAGAGATGTGCGCATAACACGTCTTTCCATGCTCAGTTTGCAAATTTGAGGCTACATATATGATCAACATGAAAAATTAAGTGGGAAAATGATCTCGGTTGATTTTTAGAGCAACCGGATCAAAAGATAATTTTTCAATCCGAAAATAAAAAAAGTGTTGGTATGCGACAGAGGCGCGTCGTGCCTCTGTAGTGGAGATGCACTTATTTTTTTCGATGGGGTTGGAAAACTCGTTCGAAAAATTTTCAAAAAATATTTATATATGTGCGCCCAGTCCACGTTGCAGAATGGTCTATTCCGAAGTTAAATTTTTTCTTTGTTATACGAGGGACATTTCGAACAATTCTCAACCCTCCTAAACTTAACACACGATCAAAATAGATTGTTTTAAGCATAATAAGGATTAAAAAAATCCATTCTAAGTCCTTTCGAAGTCTTGTAGAAAGTTAGGGCTTGAGAGAAGAGAAGAATAGAACGTAAGATTGGAGAATTCAAGGAAGAATTCTTGAAGATTGATCGTTAAAGCTTCACCCCGGGTATGTAAGGCTAAACTAAAAGCATGAGATTACTCTCTCATGTGCCCCATAGATGTCTTAGAAAAGAGTTGAAAGTTTGTGAGTCTACATATATGATTCTTAATTATTTTCTTGAAAATTGTATTTATCATATGTATTTTTATATGTGATGATCATCATAAACTTGTTTTCTAGAATTGAATACATTTCATGAGATACTACATAAACCTTATATGTTAACTTTTGAAAGCATGAATGAATTAAGACAGGGATTGAGTCTAGCGCCTTGATTGAGAATGTCAATTATGATTGTGATTGTGATGTGAGAATGATGATAGGTTGATAGTACTTGATGGTCCATGAGTATTCCCAAATGAATTCTAATGATTTATCTATTCGATTGTCCCCTAATGATTTATCTAACCTTTAAGCTATTGATTGAGAAATGAATTGATGGTATGATTAGAGTGTCTATGAGACTGATTGAATGATAGTGCCTCCACTGAATTGATGGTATGATTAGAGTGTCTATGAGACTGATTGAATGATAGTGCCTCCACTGAATTGATGGTATGATTAGAGTGTCTATGAGACTGATTGAATGATAGTGCCTCCACGAGACTGATTGAGATGATTTGATTGGATTGATTGTCTAAGGAGTATCGATCATCAAAAGAGTAAGAGTTAATCTAACTTGCACTCGTCAAACTACGTAGCCAAGCGTAGGTGAGGATTAGGACCATCATATTATGTTGAGGTTCAATCTGGATAGAAGTTCCTGAAATAATAGATGACTTGTAGATTGTCGTGTCCATTTTGGACTTGTCCATTATGGTTTTGATTTGTTATCTACCCAGCAAGTACGGAATAGCTGTGGCAACAATGACGGCTTGTTATACTGGCTCATAAGTGATTATTATCAAATAAGAAAAACTCCAGAAAGTTTCTACATTGAGTACTCTGAGTCGAGATGAGATGAGATGAGTTGAGATGAGTCTTGGGTGTACTTGGAAGTGTCACC
>DF365577.1:0-18836 GCA_000787875.1 Solanum virginianum
AACAAAGTTGTTGCCATTGTTGACAAAAGAAGAGGGGCTGGAACCCCACAGATTTGTGATATTAACATCATCAGCTTTTCTATCATTTAATTATGTATGAATTATTCAAGTCTAAAATGACATTTGACATAGCACAACCTCAACCTATAAACGGTCAAATCAAGTTTAATGTGAAAACTCTAAATATTGTTAATATTAATTATTATAATCTTTGTACCATGGATTTAAACCTTATAATTAATAACCTTGATATCTAATAAATATTATCTTACGAAGATATCATATTTTCAACACTATTATGTTCTACTAAGAATTATAAATATTAACATAAAACTATAAAGTACTTTAAAAACTTACATTTGGTCTAGAGGAGTATCATTCGATATAACGGAACATATACATTTGCAAGAAACAATGCTTAAATGAAATCGTTGTTGCATTTCCAATAGATTAATTAAATATAGAATGGATGTTATTCTATGGTTATATGACTCTCAAGAATGCCCATACATGTGCAGTGCAGTGGAGCAAGTCTAGTGTGTGTGTGTGTGTGTGTGTGTATATATATATATTAAGCAATGATCTCTGTTGACACTCAATTTTAACCAACCTATTTGATTAATTAAGTAATTTTAAAAATTTTATTTCTTTTATTATATGCATAATATTATATTTAGTTTTTACTCAATAAATTATATATTTTGGCATTCTCAATTTTCAAAACCATCATCATCATTATTAATTGTTATATACAAATAAAGTCGTCAATATGGGCTACGCCCGCTGGACCAGCCTAGCCTAACTCGTGATTTAGGAGGACTGGGCTAAGATTTTTGAAGCCCATTTAAAAAATGGGCTTTTTAGCCCAGCTCGAATAAGACTACTGATTTGTAAGACTTTTACAATATGGGTTGGGCTAGCCCATGGGCCGAATTAAAAAATAATTAAAAATAAAAATAAAATAGAGTATTGTAAAAATGTGGGATGACCTGCAAGATCCACGACCCACGTACTAATGGGCTGGGCTAGTTATTTTTTTGCCACAAAAAATGGGCTAGCTCGACTTGGCCCGTAAAATTTTAAAACGTGTATGGGCTAGCCTGGATGCATGATGGGGTGGGCCAACCCGAATTGACAGCTCTACTGATACAAAGGTATTTATTCACTTACTTCTCCCTCTTCCTCTTCTTCCTCTTCCTCTTCCTCCTCCTCTTCTTCCACTTCCTCTTCCTCTTCCTCTTCCTCTTCCTCCTCTTCTTTGTCTTCTTCTTCTTCCTCCTCTTCCTCCTCCTCCTCTTCTTCCCTTTTTACAATAAAACCTAAAATTAGTGATTTAAATATTTTATTATTTAGTTATTTCGTAGAAACTTATCTTATATATTTTTGGTAGAATTTCATTTAGGCCTAATCACATTTAAATTTTAAATTTTAAACGTTGTCAAATCTTTTCATATTTGAAAAAATTATCCTCAATATTTTTTTTAATCATATGTAAATATATTATCTTTTCAAAATTAATTTCAAAAAAATATCACTCTCATTTTAATTAGTCCATTTCCATATTTTCTTTCAAATTTCCTTTCCAATTGTGATATCCCATATTTCATGTTCCAGTGAAGCATGTATTCTAACATTTTTTTCTTTTTCTTTTTTTTTCTTCTTAATTGTTAGCTTGCTGATTTTGTTTTATTTTAATGCTCTTTTTTTTTTTTTTTTTGCTTTCCTTCTTCAAAAAATTCCTAACCAGATTCAACTAAATCCAGGGCAAGTATCACTCACTCCAAAAAAAAAAAAAAAGAACTCTCTAGAGAGGTTTGGAAGAGACTCAATCCAACTTTGAAAAGATGCAAGTAAAAGAAACTTTTTGACAATATTGTTGTGACATCTTTATGATTTCATAGATATAGAACTGAGTAGTAAATGTCTTTATCAGTCCTGTTATTATCTATAAGCTAGGTATATTTTTGTCATCATATAAACTTTTCGAGTAACTAATGATCTATTTAAATAATGTGCAACTCTCTATTCAATTATTCATATATGCTTCTTTATTTGGTGAAGCTTTGCAAAACCTACCAAACTAGTTTTAATTCTTAACCATGTATTATATTATTTTTTTTTCTATTTGCTTGAATATGCTTGAATGTACGAGTATGTAAGATGACTGAACGAAACAGATAAAGGTAGAATAACATCAACTCAGATAACACAAATCAAGAAGTAAGAAACCCAATCAGGATGTCAAAGTGTAAAGTAAGAATATAGTTTACACAATGATCAATCATATATAATCCAATCCAGTTCAATCAGAGTACATTCATGACCTATTTGGAAGTTTCTCTTATTCGATAACAATTATTTATGAGTCAGTGATCGTACAACGAGCCGACGTTGTTGCCACGTTTGTCTAATACTTTGCTAAGGTAAAGGATGAATCAACCAACCATGGATCCAACAATCAATCAAGTCCTATTAATTCGGGACATAAATATAGGGAAATATTCTAATTTTAACTGATTCAATCCACTTTTAGGTTTGGTGATATAGTTATTTTGTTCGAGTTGGACTTACTCTTACTCAATTCGGTGCTCGATACTCCTTCCAAGACTCAATACTCATAAAAAATCAATCCACTCAGTAAGTCTCACTTGGACTCTATCAGTTCATCAGTTTTATCAAGTCAATCAATCTATCAATCTCATCAACTTCTCAAGAGTAGATTAGACAGTAATTTAAGAGGTCTGTCAATTTAGACAAATCATTTAAGTTCAATTATGAAAACTCTCAGAACCATCAAGTTCTATCAACACCATCATGACTATTCTCATAGTAAAATCACAATCACAATCACACTCATACTATCATGACTTCTAGACTCAATCCCTTGTAGGTTCATTCATGCAATCTTTTATTAAATACTATCTAGGGCTTATGAAATATCTTATGTAAGAATATTTGTTAGTAAATCAAGTTCATGATGATCATTAAGCATATAAAAATGCATAGAATATATAATTTACAAGATAACCTTTAAAGAAACATGCATGGAGACTCAATACTTTCATAATATTTCTATTAATAGGGCACATAGAAGAATAATTTCATGCTTTAGTTTAGTCGTACATACCTAAAAAGAAGGAAGAAAATCAATCTTGCATGAATTTGCTCCAATCACTCAAATCGCTAATTCTTTTCTCCTCTTTTTAGTCCTAGTTCCTTAGTTAGAATGTATAATGAACTTAAGAATGGGTTGAGGAACCATTTTTAGGCCAAAAATGACCTGTACCAGTTATGAATTAAGTGTTGGAGGGGTGAGTTAAAATCTGGAATACCCCTCATTAAGATTTCAACCGATAGAAAAATAATTCTGAACTGTGATGGAGCAGGTCCGCATCGCGGACTTATTCCACCATACTTTATCTTTTTATGTAACATATCAATCGCACTCGTCGAATGAGTTTTATGTGTAAAGTGTGAGAATGACCCATTTTGGGACATCTCCGATATGCAAAGTCATCGCGCACTGAAAATTATCTTTTTGCTCTGAAAAAATTATCTTTTGCTCCGGTTGGTCTAAAATTCAACCGAGATCACTTCTCCACTCAATTTTTTGTGTTGATCGTGATTCTGGCCTCAAATTCATTGAAAAAATTTGAGATGATGTGTTATGTGAAAAATTTCTCATTTAGGGGTATTTTGATAATTTTTGAGGTATAATACTATTTTACTATCTTGTCTCGTTAGCCCCTTATACGCTTACATCCATTAAGAATATTTCGTTACTTTTTATTTCAAATTTTCTTTTAGGTAGTTAAATTTTAAGGACAAACATACTCTCACCTTGTTAAATGATTTATGTACATCCCAATGAAATGACGTCGCTTAGCTTGGAGTTCAACCATGGTAGATGAACGGATTAACGTGCAATGCAAAGCTCGGAGGAATCATCACCTCGAAAGGAGCTAGGTATATTTTGGGACATGATGGAAAAGGCATGTTATAGCGACCTTCTTGTATGAAGCACACATATAACTTTATAAAAAATTAAAGCAACTCATTACTCCCTTCTTGTCTAAGTTTTATGTGTCACTCTTTTTAAAAATCTAAAGAACTTGACAATTTTTTACTGGAGTTCTTTCATCCGGTCTCCTTCATAAAAAGGGATGTGTTAAATAATTAAAATATTTCTTTACAATCTAAACATCAAAAGCTTTATATGATTTTTAAATGTTGAAACATTTTATTTAGTACTCTTGAATAATTTCTTTAAGAATTATTTTCATCTTGTCTAAAAGAATTTAGAAAAGTTGATTATAAAAATAAAACTAAAAGGAGTGGCATCGTATTTGTGACACCCAGTAACTATATCCTTACATGTACCTAAGTTTCAAGCCTCATTCTTATATGTAGGAAGTGTATTAGGGTCATAAGAGACCACTAGCACTTAGACGAGTTCAAAACTTTCGTATAAATTGAGTTTGTAGTGTTGGATTATTCAAGGGTCAACTTTAAATGATCATAACTCTTAGCAAAACAAAGTGTTAGATGTCTCATAACCTACCAAATGAAATCCTTTTGAAGTATCTTTCCAATGCAATTGGTTTCACCTCATTTGGAGTTCGGAGTCAAAAGTTATGATCGTTTTATTGAAGACTGTCAAAGCAAAGGTGAATTACGAAACCCCTTTATGGGCCGTGAAATGTTTTATGGCCTATCTGCTATAAGTATAGATTCCTTTCCCTCCTTGTTAGTCATGCGAGAGAGCCCAACTACAAACAAACTCATCCTGCTTCTCATATTAACTACCATATCCGGAGCATAGAGGGATAGCTGAGTGAACTTAAGGATGTACTCCTGCACACTCATAGACTCCTGCTTCAAGTTCAAATATTCTCTTACCTTTGCTTTCCTCAGCTCTAACGAGATGAAATAGCCCAAAAAGGCCTCTTCAAACACAATTTAGCTCAATATTGGTGCACCTTCTCATTTAGCCTTCCTCCACTAGTCATACCATAGTCTGGCCACACCCTTAAGCTGATAAGCAGATGATTCCACACATGTAACATTAGTAACATGTAAAACCTAGAACACCTTTTGTAACTCATATATGAAATTCTTAAGATTCTCACCAAGTACTGATCCCCTAAACTCTAGCGAGTTCATTCTCAAGAACTCATGAATCCTTGTAGAGTCTGGGCTATCCATTCTACCTACACCTTCTCGATCTCTCTATGTTGTTACTACCTAAGCTAAAGTCTGAGTAGCTTGGCGGAGCTCAGCATTAGAGACATTAACCTATGGTAGTTGCTTAGCAGGCATAGTTGTCTCTTGGCTCCTTAGAAATTTGTGGCTTAGCTTGATTCACGTTTTGTCTAGTTGAACGTCCTCTACCCCTAGCTTGTGCGAGAAATCCAACTACTCATTTGGGAGGCATGATCTGAAAACAACGCATGAATGCACAAGTTAGAAAGGATTTAATCAGAGTTAATCTTTGAAGCAAGAAATAGAATACCAAAAGAAGGTCAACATTTCCTAATGTCATGTAGCCTCTACATTATTTTGTGGAGAGCTTCACATCAATAATAAGGACTCTACTAGACATAGCATCATAGTCACCCTAGGATACTTAGGCTCTATGCTCCGATACTAAGTTTGTCGCGCCTCAAGTTTATACCCAGGATGTGGCCAGCATTTGGAAACTATTTTTGGCCCCAAGTGAACCATTTGGCCTGACTACTTTACTTAGCAAAAGACTTAAGCAATAAACGATAGGCTAAAATTAAGTAAAATCACTAAATCAAAGTCTCAAATCATAATAAGCAACCTAACTAAGAAGTTAACAATCTAAAAGAGATACCGAAATACTATCTGCTAGTCTATGAAGCCTCTACAAGTCATGACCAGATAATTGGTACCGCAACAGGCGATGACTACCTCAAACTAAAAGCAAATAATTAAAACTAAAAGCAAATAAGTAAAACTAAAAGGAACAATAATAAGAAGCCTCTGGTTGTAAAGAGGTCTCACCCCTGGTTAGTAGGAATGTTGGATCGTCTGATGATACGCCTAATGAGGAGCTCTATCACCTATGTTTGCATCGTAAATTGATGTAGGTCTAAAGGATGTCAATAAGTAAAATGTGCGAATATTTAAGATAGCGAAAAAAAGAAAACTCAGGATACAATGCTCAAGTAATAGGCTTAATGAAAAAAATACCTTAGAAACATAAGCAATGCCATACAATAAAATATCTATTTAAATGTATAAATAAGTGCAACTCAGTCGATGTCTGAAAATAATATATACTTTACCTTGGAGAGCTTCTCAACATCAAAAGCTTTACATGCAGCTTCTCAAATCGATAACAATCACTATGAGAATCATGATGATACAATACTTTGCCCATACTGTCGGAGCCATCTAATACATTTCTAGAGTAAGGGACAAAGCTTAACTCATGGACCCATCTAAACTAGGTCATCTAGGTGGCATATAAGAAGTTTCACATTTGCTACAACGCTATTCTATGCTGGCTATGTAGTTTTTGAGCTCGAGTTATTATTACTCTTACCCATATCGGTGCTCAATACTACTCCAAAAATATTATTTATATGCTCATAACTATAAGAGTATTATTACTCAAAATACTTCTTTAATCTTTTGGGACTTAGTCCAGCTTTAACTTTCTTAACTAGCTTTTCTATATCAGTCTCAAAGTAATTCTTTTACTCAAATTACTCAAATACTTGTAGTGCTTTAGTCACCTTACAATGCAATTTAAGCATGATAATGTAATGGTTCTCAAAACTCATTTAAGGTTCTTGTAAATATAGTAATACTTCAAGAATCTAAAGAGATATACTCAATAATGAAGTTCATTGCATAATAAGAATAAACTAAAGATGACCCATCACCTTATTCCCATTATTCCTCAATGCATACAAGAAAGAAAATTCTAAAGTTCTACAAGAATTGTGGGGTTTTAGAAATTCACTTTCCTCGATTAATTAAACAATCACTTCAGAACTTGAGCCTTTCGTAGTACTTTTAACTATCAAAATCTATTAAAAAATACATTATCCTAACCTAAAATTGGATCATGACTAAAGACACAAGAACTAAAGTAAAAGCAAGCATAACAGTTAATTTAAATCCCAAAACTTGGAGCCATGAGTACAAGAGCTTCTAAGTAATACGAATGAGTAAGTACAAAGTTGTATCATAAGGAAAATACATAGTCTAATATAGATGACAACAAATAAAGCTCAAAGACACAATGGTGGCTCAGAGTCTGAGCCTCACCGTTGAAGTATGGTAATGATAAGAAAACTCTACACAACAAGATTAACTATCATGTCGGAGTCCTTATGCTAGATCTGCAGGGAGGAAACATGGTAGAGGTGAGTACACTAAAATATACCCAGTAGGTTCAACCTACTGGGTAGGAGAAATTGGATAAGCATGTAATAACTAAGAACCTCTCTTACCTAAAATGACAAGGTTAGTACACTATATACACATACACACAACACGCATATAAGAATAGGTAAAAAGATCAAGTATAATTATGATACAGTGCAAATAAAATGAATGAATGCAATGCATGGGGTGGAATCACGACTGTTGCACAATCAGTATATACATCTACTGAGCTAAGGCTACAAGGTAGAACCCATAGGGGTCTTGTCAGACCATATTTGCTATCTCTCAACCTTGCTACCTGCCCGTGGTCAAGGAGTATCATAATATCTCAACTTTGCCACCTGTTCATGGTCAAGAGGTTTTAGAAAGTGGTACAATCTACTCCTTGCCACTTGCCCATGGTCAAGGGGTTCTGAAAAGGTGGTACAATATTTCAAAAAGTGGTACATCTCACCCTTGCCACCTGCCTGTGGTTAAAGCATTTTATAAAAGGTGGTACAATATCTCAAATCTTGTTACCTGCTCGTGGTCAAGGGGTAATACAGATGCAATATAAGATGAATGCATATCAATGCCACAAATCATGGTATATAACAACAATATAATAAAAATACTGATAAATAACCATCATGGAATTATGAAAATAGTGCCAAGTGTCACAACTGGAACCACAAGTCATCACCATGTTGTCATGCCCTGGGAAAGTACCCTTGGTGTGGCTAGCACTTGAAAAACCATCATTGATTCCCTAAGAGGACCATTTGGTCTCATCATCACATGTTACTCGATAGCAGAAGAACACGCTCAAGTAAAAGACGTTCAAATGGAATAGTAAAACTCTTATAAAATATAAGTTTCAACAATCAAGTTGGAAATAAATAGAAATCGACCATCCTCTACTCAAATATCTATGAAGCCTCTATCTAACAGTCTAGAAGGTACCATGATAGGTCATGAATACCCAACTCAAAGAAACAAGAATAATCAATGAAAATAAAAAGGTCTCCTCTAAAGGTAAGGAGGGCTCAATAGCTCCAAAGGCAAGGAAAACTGAACCTCAGTGGTGCCTCTGCTAAAGTCCTCTATCACCTGTATCTGCATCATTAATGATACATGCCTGAACGGGCGTTAGTACATAGAATAAACTGGTATGCAAGAAGGGCTAAAGTAAACAAATAAGACTTAACTTAACTCAAAATTCAGCTCATCAACTCATGACTCACTCAAAGGTTATGCAAGTTTAAAGTTTAAAATCATGCTTTTGAAAATAGGCTCAATTTTATGCAACTTAGTTTAAAATATGATAACTCCCACCACCTTAAATTTGGTAATGCACAACGAAGGCAATGTCACTCCCATGCCCTTCATAAACTTGCCAAAGTGAAGGACGCCAACCCCTCTCTCTCTCTCTCTCGGATCCAAAGAGAATGTCCATCTTTTGGGACACGAGTCACCAGAGTTAACTACACGACTATCCTATGCTGGCAATGTAGTTCCGTCGTATTATTCTCTTACCCAACTCGGTGTTCAATACTCCTTCCAAGACTAAAAAGTGCTCATACAAACCATATTAAACTCATCTCTTTGACTTAAGACAATTCAACTCAATTTCTCAACTCAATAATTTAGGATCATTATTTATGTAATGCAGCTCAGGACTCTAGCTCACATCATGCAAGACTTCAATTTATACAATCAGTTAATCTCATATCAATCATGCTCAGCACATAATGCATATTAGATGTTGCTAAAAAAAATAAGAACATGTACTCCTTATACTCAATTTGCTTAACTCAGCCAGTCAGACTCATAGTTCTCAGTTCAGTCAATATACAATACAAGATCTTATAAAATAATGCATTTAAGGATCATGTTGTCAAGTAGAAGACTAGTTTCTCAATTTTATAAAAATACCAATGCAATGCATAATTTATTCATATAAGCTCAGAAGGGCTCAGAGGAAATGCAGAAAACTCAAAGATTAAGGTCATAAGATTTCCATTACTCAATTCTCATTTGAACTCTTGACTCAAATAGACGAGAGGGGCGTGTGGACGAACTCAGTCCAACACTTTAGGTAGCCTTACATACCTAGATTGAATTGTGATGACTACTTGAAAAGGGTTTGTACTTCATTCATTGAATCTCTCGCTCTTTACCTCCTCTCCTTGACCCTAACTTTTGTTTATACATAATATGGGCCTAGGAATGGATTTAAACACCCTTTTTAAGTCAAAAATGACTATATTGGTCATGTTTTGAAAAAATTTTTGCACTATGGCGTACCAAGTTCGTATCGCAGACTTGGGTATTTTTAGTGTAATTTTCATTGAAAATTTTTCAATCGACTTTCTAATCCCATAAAAAATATTAGGATCACTATTAAGTGCAAATTCACGACAAGTTCGAGATGTAGACATGTTGTACACTTTTTTGAAATTGCATTTTTCCATCAAAAAAATTATCTTTTGATCTGGTGGCTTTAAAAATCAACCAATATCATTTTCTCACACAATCAACCAAGTCTGAAAGTAATATATCATATCAACAATATCTCTAAGTCATGAAATAGACAAGGACTCAAACATGTCCCAACCTCACCCTCAACTAAAATAAAAGTCAATCTCAACATAACCAATAAGCTAAAAGAAACAGGATCCCTCCTCGAAGTATGAGAACTCACCCAATCTGGATCAACAAATAGCCTGGATCTAGTCACGAGGATGAGGAGGATAGTCACTTGCACCTACATTGTAACATAATGTAGGCATAGAGTATGTGTTAGTATGTTTGAATGTACTAAGTATGTGGGCATGCAATACAATATAGATATATATAGTGATAACATGCATAGTCATGGTACATGAACAAGGGCACATATATATAGAACCAAAGTAGAGAAGAGATCATCATACCAATATGCCATAAGTATCATGATGCATAAATGTCATAGTATATAAACATATGTGGGAATGTTACTGTAACCAACAATAAGACCATGAGAGTTATAACATAAAATTCTAATGTTGCCTCTACATCAGAGAAAGAATAGCCTAATTGTCAACGTAGACTATACCCTATCTGGTGGGTCATGAAACATAATGTTATATGTGGACCCACTAGCTAGGCCATATTAGCAAACATAAACCTACGGTGGCACATAGTGATGAGACAAGTAGGCTTTATATAAGGACCTTTGGGGATAGTCACCCACCTCAAGTCTCATTCAGTGCTAAGTCAAACATCCCACAGAATAGGTATACATATGCATATACATATAGGCATTTTTATCATAAATCATCATACTTGAGCCCATAGACTAAATCATAGTTCAAAACACACTTACATGAATAGGAATAGCTCATTTCATAACCTATGTAAGTGGTAGGTTGTATCTATCCTTACCAATACAGAGTAACTTGTACATGATAGTGTATACAATCCCTTGCTTGTTAATAGTCATAACATGGTCATATTCATAACCATAATCACATTCAAATGCCTTGTACGTACATGATCATGTGATGAGAAATAAGAGTATAGCATGGGTACATAAGCATTAAGTTCAAAATCATGATAATTGAGTAAAAACATGCATAATCCTTGAATTGAAAACCATTTGAATCATAACTGAAGTTACCCATGCATGATTTCCATAATCATCATATTATCGTAGAAAAAGTCTCATGAAATTCATATAATTCAAGAGGATTGAAAGTAATTCATGAATATCTCATCATTTAATCATAGCCCATATCATAATAACATCATTTGAAAATCAAATCATAGAAATCCTAATTGATCATAATTTGGAAATAGATGAGTTAGATGAAAAATAGGTTGGGCTCCATGATTGAAAGGTAATCATGAATGAATCTCACATACCTTAAGTTGAATTGAAGAATTAGAGATAAAATTGATCATAATTCTTGATGAACTCTTGACTTGAGCTTGAATGAGGATCTGAGAGTTTTTGGAAGAGTGATCTTGAGAGGCTAAGTGTTATAAGTGCACGAAAGTCATTAGGATAAGGTAGTATACACTTAGGGTATTATAGTCTAAAACCGTCCATTAAATGGTCAAAAATTAGGAAAGGACCAAAATAACCTTACATAACCATGCTTGAAAAGTTGATGAGTGTATTGCACGACACATACACCATGGAATGTGGTATGCACCACGCCCCGTGGTGGGGTCTATGGGGTGTATCCTTGGGCAAAACAAGGAAGGCCAAGTGGCAGGTGCTCTCCACGAGACATACCACCAGTCTGAAATGTGCTTCATGGTGAGCCACACCTCTAAGGTAGCATGGATGCAAGGCCAAGGGTCCCTCCATTGACCCTTCATGGACAGTGGTGGGCACCACGGTCCGTGGAGGGTTCCTTGGCCGGCACCCTAGGCCAAAAACTTCGAAAACATAATTTGAAGTCTTGGTTCGGTCTTGTGAAGTTTGGGTCCTTACATTATGTCTTTCGAGTGATATACTACATAATTTATGCCGAATAAGACAAAAGTTATCTAAACTTTACTTTGTAAAATTAGGTAATAGTCAAGAACACTTTAACCCATAAATTAACAATAAATGTAAAACATGAGCAAAGTTTTTTTTTTAAAAAAATTATGTATGAAATAACAACCATATGTTATATATTTACTCTCAATCTTGTTTGAAATTTATTTGATGAATTTAGGATTATTATTTATGTAATTTCAATTAATTGATTCGGTTTCAATTTAATGAGTCAACTTTTTTATTTACATTGTAATTTAGCGGGTTATGTAGACGAAAAGATCTAATTCGACGTACTATGTCATCATTGGTTTTGTCTTTGTCGTGTTCATGAAACCGATGGACGGACTATGTCATCATTGGTTTTGTCTTTGTCTTTGTAACTTCTGTATCGATGTTTTTATTTAATTTAAAGAAGTGTCAAATTTAGTATTTGAAATAGTATGTTGACAAATATAAATAAAGGAAAAAAACTAAAAAAATAAATAAAGGGATAAATAACCTAAAAAAGAAAAATAAGTATATTGGTTATCTTGTGGGGGTAAGATTTAAAGTTTTCTTTTAGGGCATGATATTTAGAGTTCAACATCAATTTTTTTAAATTAAATTTAGAATTTAACATTAAGGTAATTGTTAATATCATATATAAAAATAAAGTTGCTTTCATGATTCTTTTATTTTTGTGAAATTAGATGTCACGCCCCGGAAGGGTACCTTACACGTAACTGGCACTCGGAGACTATTGCTAGCCCCCAAGCGAACCACCTAGTCTCATCGCATTCGTTCAATCAACTCATAAGCGGAAGACATAAGAAAGTAATAAGCAAACAGTGGGCTATCACGATCACTATCATAAGGAATATGAAATAAGCAATTCGATAGAAATAAGAAGTGGAAAAATAGTCAATCCTGACATCACTATCAACCGTCTATGTCTATGAAACCTTTATAACTGTCATCTAAGAATATACCATGACAGGCCATAGCTACCACAGTCCAATGAAATAATCAAGAATAAATGAAAAGAATATAGCATGTCCCCTGGAAACAAGGGAGAACTCACCAAGTCTCAGTCAAAATCCATGAAACCTCAACAACTGGGCTGCTGAAGTTTTTTGTCTATAGAATTTATATCATAAAACAATGCAGTGCCAAAAGGGCGTTAGTACATGGAATGTACTATATGTAAAAATGGGCTAAAGTGGACAGAATATGTAAGTATAACATCAACTCATCAATCACTCATCCTCAGCTCAGAGCAAAGGTCAGAATTCTATCACCTTATTATCCATCAAGACATCATACAATCACATCAACGTCAGAGCACTATCAGCAAGGAAACCTATCTGGGAGTTTCTTGGACCTACACCCATAACATATAGCCAGTGATGGTACAATAAAGCGATGTCATTGCAGCATCCACCCAGTACCTTGCCGGGGTGAAAGGGCGTGCATCGAGGGTTTATGATAATAGTAAGTCCTCTTTGGAGACTAAGGAAACATCCGTTCTCACAGTCCAATCCTCTAATATGCTAGCCATGTAGTTAATAAGTGTGAGTGGGACTCACTCTTACTCATTTTCGGTACTCCGTACTCCTCCTAGGACTCAATATGCTCATAAGTCTATCAATTCATCAAAAACTTCCATTACTTAACCCCTACGGGTAAGAACACTCACCTCATCTCATCATCTATTAACTCAAAGGACAAGACTATTCTTTCAAGTTAAGGATAAATATTCATTCAACTCTGTCAATGTTATTTCCAGCTATTACAGTCATTAATACACTCATCTCAAGACTCAGACCCAGTCATACATCACATTCAGACAATCAAGGCTCTAGACATCCCCTTAAGTTCATTATCCAAGTTTTTTACAGTGAATTTATAAGGGTAAATTGCATAATCATGACATAATCCACATAAATAGTTCATTAAAACATGATGATCATCAATTTTATGCAAAGATATAAAATTCAAAAGAAATTTCAAGAAAATGTCCAAGAACTTTAATTCAAGACCTATAAATTCACATTCTACCTCCTAATCTATGTATTGGGACACATGGAAGAACAATTTCATATTCTGGGTAGCGTTTACATACCTGGAATTTGAAGGTTGCACAAATATTCAAGGAATCTGAAGCCTCAAAGGAAACCCTCACCTCTCTGTTCTTCTCCTCTCTCAGAACTCTCGTAGAAACTTTAAAAAAATGGGTTTTGAGACCCTTTCGTACGTATTTAAGCTAAGGAACATGTTTTGGGGTGTTAAAATAGGTTGGAAAATATCTAGAATACCCCTCATAAAAAGAAGAAAATAATTTTTACTACGAAATGCCCAGTCCGCGCCACTATGTATTTTCGTCAAAACTCTTCCCGTTAAAACATTAAAAAAATAATAATTGTGGTTCCGTGTCCCAAGTGTGTCGCGCCCTGGGCGCAGACCCTCACTATTTTGGGGCAACTTGGGAAAATCACTTTTTAACCCGGTTGCTCTTAAATCGGGTCGAGACCATTTTTTGACTCGACTTTTTGCGTTGATCACAAATCGGGATTTAGATTTAAAGGTCGAATAGAAACATGAATAACCTCAGAACTCCCCTCATTCCTCACTCGGGAGCACTCGAACTCTCAACTATCCATCACCTATCTATCTTTGTCTTAGATTCAGGAATAGAATAAGATAAAAGCATCAACCCAATGAAAGGAGAAATTCAATAACATTAAGGATAAGAACCTTTACCTTCAGCATCATCATCATACGGCACGAATAGACTCAAAACTCATCTCAACATTCATATCTATCTATCGATCTCTCGTATCTCATTCGACAATCAACTTTACTAGGGCTCAAGATAGGTAAGCGACTCAAGAAAGGACAATTGATTTAGTTGAAGGTACGGAAATTTCCTCCAACACTTTTATTGTCAGGATCGAATGACAATCAAGACTCGTTTCAATACTCCATCAATCAATCTGGGCAGTCATAAGTCACTCCGGATAGATAAATCGATTCAGATCAAGAGTAGAGATACTTTTTTAGGATTTTCACCATCAAGCACGAATGGAATACGAACCCAATCAATTCGAAGTACTTAAACACTTCAATAATCAGTCCTTCAAACTCAAGAAGGGAGCCATCAACTCTAATGGATAGTGGGACCATCTACACATAAAACTCTATGTTCAACTCTCAGGTTCAGCACCTCGCCTTAATTGTGCTCCCCTTTTCATAGCACTCTACCCTATCAATCCCAAGCTTATGGTTCTTACTCTAATTTCCATCGATCTACCTCCTCCTCTTCCATCCAAGCCTGCTTCTAGGCCTCGAGGTGCTATTCATAATATGATCATATCCTACAAAGCTAATCTTCACCACTCAACTCTAGACCTTCATAGGGACTTCCATTAAAACTCACTAGTCCTCTTCACTACCTCACTACTCTTGCTCAAACCCTTATTACAAAGTCTTCACTAGTCTATCATCAGTATTTGCATGATAACAGCCTAGAATTCAAGCCTCTCACCCTAACCACCCCAACTATATCTTAGAATTTTCAAGCCTACTTGGCACATCTACCTCCACCATTTAATGAGTTCTCACTCGAAGTCACACCAACATACTCTTACCTATCTACTGTTTATCATAAGGTTTTATCCTTTTCTTCCTTCCTATCTCTATCCCTACGTAACACAAGTTTAACACAAATGTTGCAACAATGGTACATTCACTCCTCCTCACCTACCCCTACTCTCAGTCTACTACTATCACCATGACTATTTGAACTCAGATGAACTCATCATCTCCTTTTTCGGTGAAACCCCAAATCACTACCCCTTCATGCAAGGTCAACAGCATGAATAAAATCAAGAACTTATATCCTTAGATACTTAATACTCATTCTCAAGAATAGACTTAGAACACAATATCTAAAGATCTAATTTTATCCTAACATCATTATTAGGCACGATTACTATCAAGGACGTGTATACTCAAGGACACAGAGGCTCAAAAGGAATAGCAACTCAAGAAGAGGGACTCAACCCCTTATCACATTTCAGAAGTACTTATTTTCTCGCATCAACCATAACTCATCTATATTCTCAACAATACTTCTATCAAGACTAAAAAGCTGGATTACCCAAAGAGTTTGGAACGAAAGATCATTAGCATGATTCAATTGAGAAATCTTATCTGTGAGCATTCATAGGTTACAATCCCTCTCGTCTATCAGGACTCATTCTGAGCTCACAGAACTGTATGTAATATGAAACTCAATTTGTATCTCCTTTAACATAGGAGTAGAAGCACTTATATCCATGGGGTAAGATCAAAATTAATAAATGACTTTATCATTTTTCATCCTCCCAACTTGACTAACAATCAACAAGTGGTATATGGGACTAGGCCACAAGTGGGCTAGTCGTTTACCAAACGTGAAGAGAGTATCACCCCCAATGGAAGAATAAGGAACGTTGGACATAGCAAAACTAATGTCTCATCTCGATCAGCCCATCTCTATCATACTCAAGATCTACTTCGGTCTATCACTTCATCATCTCCCCCTTAGCTCTCAAGGTCCTCTCTCTAGGTTTGTGAATTAATTACTCCACTAGGCTATAAATATATACTTCTACTCGATCAGGGAATCATTACCCACAAGAATCTCTTACTTAGCTCTCAAGGTCCTCTCTCTAGGTTTTCAAATTAATTCCTCTATTAGGCCGTAAGCATATACTTCCAATCGGTCAGGGAATCACTACCCACAAGAATCTCTTAAACCCTCATGATATGCTACAGTTGCATATATATAAATAGCTACTAAGACTCTTTTTAGCAATATCACTCTTAGCTCTTTCCTATCTCTATGGAAATCTCTTTATATTTGCTATTCTTATGGCGTACATAACCACTTCCCATGACTTCTTACAATCTTATCCCTTCTTTGGCCTACTAACACTTAACTTTTATGCTCTCATAAACCCACCTGTATAAGACTTAGACTATAATGGAAGAAACCTCATCATTTATCCATAAAACCCCCAATCAACCTAGGTGCTGGAATGACACAGAATGCCTACCTCAATTTACTTCACATTAAACTCAAGGATATCATCTAGATTCCTATAGCAGTCATAACTTAAAGATTGACACATTTTTTTACACAATCATAGATATACATCTCAAGTCTTTTCTTATCTATTGGACCATCCTCGTTTCACTAATCTCACCAAAGGGGCACTTGTACCCTCCCTGTAGCATCACGTTCCTTATGACTTAGCATCTTCATACCCTACAACAAATCTCTTAGAGATGCTCCCCAACTAAGACTATCACCCTCATGATACTATCTCTTCTTTCACCCTAATCCTTAAAATTTTAAGCTTAGGGTCAAGTACTAACGTGTGTATCTATCACCCACCTCTTTAGTGCTAACTTACATCTACTAGATAAATGTTTAGGGAACATAGTCCCGCTAAAATCTCACAGCGAGTATTCAATCAACACATCACTCCCTCACAACTCTATACCACTCACCTATTTAATCATATCTCCTTATCTAACTAAGTTCATAACTTGATGGGTCTCATGAACTCTCACTAGCAATCACAAGCCTAAGTTAGATCTATCACCTTGGAACCACTCTTTTTCTCCTATCCAAGATCTACACTTCACCCTCAATAGAATGCATACTACAGCACATCAACATACACTTCCTTCTAGTTTGGGCATGCTCTAACACATTCTGACACTAACTCTCCCTCTCTCTCTATACCTCATCTAATCATGACAATCATAGGAGGCTTTCGACTCTTCCATCAAGCTTATGGCCATCGACTCATCCCTTTACTAGTTACCTAATGGATACATATCTCTAACTATAAGCCTCAATCAATTACCACTCTCCTTACCCAGTCTCCTCCTCTCCCTCATTATCTTTCTGGCTCAGGGGTAACAACTCTACTTATGGTTTTACACGACCTCAAATCTCACTCCTAGTTGGCAATATTAAAATTCTTAGAAGCATAAACTCGTCTATCATGTATAACATCAAAATCAAGCAAGGATTTAGCTTATACCTGTCACAACCTCGCGAAGTGTTTCTATGAGATGGGCAACTATAGCGGCACATAACTGGTCTATAGCCTCACTGACGCTAAGAGTAGCATCTCTCTGCTTTCCTCTAACTAATGGTGTAGATATAGCGGGTTGGTCTTGGTCAACCCACTTCGGACAATCCATCTGAAAGTGACCCTATTGTCTACACTTGAAGCAGTTGTTAGTGCCCAGTAGACACCACCCCAGGTGAAGTCTGCCACACCTTCTACATGGTGGCTTTCTTTTATGACCTTGAGCCACACTTTCTCGGGATGGAGAGTTTTGAATCTTGAAGGGTTGATTCCTTCTCGGCCTAAGATTATATCTGCTATTGGACATAGGTGTTGTCAGCGGTGGTGGCATATACTTCCAAGGTCTCTGCAGACGGGGGACCCTACTTCCCTCCTCACCCCAAGCTTCCTCCTTCTCACTCTCATTATCCTCTTCTACCCATCGATTATGCACCACAACTTGAGTAGTAGGCTCAAGCTTCTCGGTGCTAATGGTATCTTTCAAATCCATAGAGCGGTTAGGAGACATAGTCTGCAAACGTGTAAAGCATGATTTAGAAAAGAACTTTTATGGACTTTGACTCTATCGCACGGACTTAGAATATGAAAGGAGAACAATTCCTAAAAGTCCTATAGCCTCCAAATTATGGATGTGGGGTTCTTCATACCAATAATAAGGACTTTATCGGACATAACTTCATAGACTCCCTAGGACTCTTGAACTCTGTGCTCTAATACCAAGTTTGTCACGCCCCGGGAGGGTACCCTAGACGTAACTGACACTCGGAGACTAT
>DF365576.1:0-15846 GCA_000787875.1 Solanum virginianum
TTCACTCATGCATGCTTTCAAAAGTTAGCACATAGGGTTTATACAATATCTCATGGAAAGTATTCTATTCAAGAAAACAAGTTTATGATGATAATTAACATATGAAAATACATGTAGTAAATATGATTTGTCAAGAAAATAATCAAGAATTAGGCATGTAGACTCAAGAACCTTCAACTCTCATCTAACACCATCTTTGGGGCACATGAGAGAACAATCTCATCTTTTCGTTTAGCCTTACAAACATGGAATAAATTTTTTCAAATCACCCGTCAAGAATTCTCCAATCTCACATTCTTCTTTCTTCCTTCTCAAGCCCTAACTTTCAAGTATTGTGAAGAAGGACGTAGAATGGGGTTTTTGACTGTATTTCCTCATCAAAATGACCTAAATGGGTTGTGTTTCAAGTTTAGGAGGGGTTGGAAAAAGTCCAGAATGCTCCTCAAAAGATTACAAATTTTGAACTCTGGTGGAATGGGTCGGGATAACAGGTCCTCGATGCAGACCTGTCGCGCAACTGCGAAATTTTGAAAATTCAATTCCGTCGACAAGTTGAGGAAAAATATAAGTATGGGTCTGCGATTGGTCTGTGTCGCGGAGCTATCGCGTACCCTCACTATTTCTGATCAATTTTGCAAAAACTATTTTTCATCTCGATTGCTCTTAAATTGAGTCGAGATCATTTTCTGACTCAATTTTTTGCGTTAATCGCAAATCCAGACTTGGATTTTGCATTTGAGCGTTAGAAGACGCACTACGTGCATGTCTCCGTTCTAGGGGTATTTTGGTAATTTTATTAGGTTTTACATCATCTCCTCCTTGGGATCATTCATCCTCGAATGATGAGTCAAAGTAGATATCAAGGCACGAATAGACTCAAAACTCATCTCAACATTCTAATCTACCATCAATATTTCGACTCCTTATCACTCTCAACAATCTCTATTTAAACTCAAGAATCGACAATCAACTCAAGAATAGGAACATCAATTAAGTCAAGGGTAAGTACATTACCTTCAACATTCTCATCATTAGGTATACTAATGATCAAGACTCTTCTCATTAATCACTCAATAAATCAACCTATCGACCCATTCGGTCGATCACAAATCACTCAAAATAGACAAATCGGTTCAAAACAAGATTAGAGATACTTTTTAGATATTTTCCCCATAAGCACTAATGGAATGTTGAAACTCAATCAATTCGAATCGTTTAAACACTTTGACAATCAGTCCTTCGAACTCATGAAGGAAACCATCAACTCAAATCGAGAATGGGACCATCGATACATAAGACTCTATGTATAACTCTCAAGCTTAGTACCTTGTCTCAATTTTGCTCTTCTTCATGACACTCTACCCTATCAACTTAAGCTTATAGCTCCTATTCAACTCTCTACCTATTCACATCCTCATATTCCATTCAAGCCTACTTTTGAGCGTCAAGGTGCTACCCTTAAGATGATCATATTCATACAAAGCTAATCCTTGATACTTAGCTTTATACTTCCATAGGGGTTTTTCATTAAAAGATCACTAGTCCTCTTCACTATTTCACTATCATGAAGTTTTCGATAGTCTGTCATCAATACTCACATAATAACAACCACGCATTCAAGCTTATCACTCTAACCACTTCAACTCTATCTTAGAATTTTCAAGCCTACTTAGCACCTCTACCTCCACCATTCAATGAGCTCCCACTCAAATACATATCAACATACTCTTAGCCATCTGTTGCACGTAATAAAGTCTGATCTCTCTCTTTCTCCCTATCTCTACAATATACACTAACATACTCTTATCTACCTGTTACATGTAATAAAGTTTCATCTTTCTCCTCCTCCCTTTCTCTACCCTACATAACACAAGTACAACACCAATATCACAATAAGGATACAGTCACTCCTCCCCATCTACCATCATTCTCCATCTACTACTATCAACATCACTATTTTGACCAAGGTGAACTCGTCATCACTACATCCTACTATCAACAATGGCATAATAAGCCGAAGGTTAGTGCATACGTAAGATAGCATCAGAATGAAGAACTCGCACTCACTCCCATCAACCGTCACTCCTCTACTATCAATGATATTTTTATCAAGACAAGGGAAGATAGGATCATTTAAAGAACTTGGAACGACGATCATTAGCATGATTCAATCAAGAAATCTTATTTGAGGACATTTATATGAAAGTATAATCTCCCACATCTATCAAGACTCATTTTGAGTTCACAGAACTATATGTACTGTAAAACCCAGGTCGCATCTCATTCAACATAGGGGTAGAAACACTCAATTCCATAGGGTAAGATCAAAGTTAATGAATGAACTCATCTCTTTTTATCCTCATAACTCAACATGAATGATAATTAATAAGTGGTATATAGGTCTAGGCCATGGGCATGACAGTCATATACCATATGGGAATAGAGTAGCATCGTCATTGAAGTATAAGGAATATACGAGATTGAAAAATTAATGCTTTATCCAAATCAACCTATCATGAACACTCAAGATCTACTTTGATCTATCACATCACCATCTCCCCCTTAGCTCAAGGTTTATCTTACAAGTTTTATGAATCAATTCCCTCTACTAGGCTATAAGCATATTTCTCTACACGATCTAGGAATCATTATTCACAAGAATAGGCGCCTTAAACTCTTCTATCATTCTATAGTTGCATAAATAAATTAGGCACTAAGACTTTCTTCAAGATACCACTCTTAGCTTCCTCTTGCCTCTATGGAAATCTCTCTCGATATTTGTTGCTCTTAATGGCGTACATAACCACTTTCCACAACTCTTACAATCAAACCTCTTCTTTTGCCGACTAATGCTCAAGTTTTGTGCTCTCATAAACTCATTCAGATGAGACTTAGAATATAAAGGAAAGCCTCATTATCGTCTATCCATATATCCCAATTAACGTAGTTGCTCGGGATGATAAGGAATGCTTGCATCCGCCTACCCCACATTGACAACTCAAATATACTATGTAGATTCTTATAACAGTCATAACTTAGAGCTTCACACATCTTTACAAAATCATAGGTACACATCTCAAGTCTTTTCTTATCTATTGAGCTATCCTCGTTTCACTAGTCTTACCTAAGTGGAACTTGTATTCTACCCATAGTATCACTTCATCACAAATCAACATCTTCATCTTAAACATACACTAGGGAAAGCCTCTTAAAGCAAATCTCCAACTAAGACTGTCACTCTCACAATGTGATCTCCTCTTCCACTCTACTCCTCAAAAGTCAAGCTTAGGGTCTACAACTAACATGTGCATCTATCATACACCTCTCTAATATCACACCAACTTACCACCACTAGGTAAAAATGTAGGTAATATAAGCCCACTAAGTTCTCATAGTGAGTATTCAATCAATGCATTCCCCTCCTCACGGCTCAGTACCACTCATATATATATTATACCTCCTTATCTAACTAAGCTTATCACTCGATGAGTGTCATAAACTCTCCCTTAAGATTCGTAAGCCTAGTTTCGATCTATCACTTCAAAGGTGCTTTGTTTCCCCTATTCAACATCTACGCTTTACCCTCAATAGTATGAATACTACAACATATCAACATAACTTCCTTCGAGTTTGAACACGCTCTATCACATCCTGACAATAACTCTCTATCTCTCTATACCTCATCATAACAATCATAGGGTACTCATCACCTTTTCCCATCAAACTTATAGCAATCAACTCATCACCTCATTCCTTACCTAATAGGTATATAACACTAACTATAAGTCTCAATCAACCATCACTCTTGCTATCTCATCCTTTTCTTCGCATCCCCATCCTTCTAAGTCTAGGATGATTCAGTTCTACTCAGGATTTTTAAGACCTCATATCTCACTCTTAGGTGGTAACAATAAATTCCTTTAGAGACATAAGTTTCTCTCTCATGGGTAACATCAAAAGCAAATTCTAAATAAGAGGGTCTGGGTATATCTAGAGCTAGCTCAAATGCACGATTCATATCAGCAATAGTACACTCTTTCTAGTAAATCAACTTAGCACACCAGTCAGCTTCTCTAAAGCCTGATGCAGTCTCTCTACCATTCTCATTACTTTACAGTGGGGGGTCTCATTGGTAAGAGTTTGAACATTATCGTCTCTATCATCTTGTAGAAGAGGCGTAGCTAAAAGGTTTAGAGCATCATGCTAATCATCATAGACTTCTTAAGAAATAGCTCTACCACACAATTTAGAATCTGAAAGAACGAAAATAATTCCTAAATGTCCTATAGCCTCCAACTTATAGATGTGGAGTTCTTCACACCAATAATAAGGACTTTACTAGACATGACTTCATAGAATCCCTAAGATGGTTGAACATCAATATTCGACTCCAGTCTATGAAGCCTCTATCATTATCAAGTGGTGCCAATGACAGACCTATGACTACCTTAATCAAAATAATAGTTAATCAAATCTAACTCTAAAGCAAGATGAAATAAATATAATGAATCCTCTGAAGTAGGGGAGGCTCACCAATCAGTTGAACGTCTCAAATCCTTAATGATGCGCCTGTTGACGATCTCCAAATCTTATATCTACATCATGAAATGATGCAGTCCCAGAGGGGGACGTCAGTAATGATACAAACACCCCCTAGAAAGACGATCTCCAAATCTTATATCTACATCATGAAATGATGCAGTCCCAGAGTGGAACGTCAGCGCGTGGAATGTATTGGTATGTAAAATAGCTTAATGAAACCAAAACAGGTAGAATGATAGAGAAACAATATTAACTCAATATAGAAATCAATCAACATGTCAAATGCTATCTAAAGAAAGAATAAATAGTAGACAAGTAATCCATAACCAATCAACTCATCCAACAAATCAAACTCATCTTAGAGGGACTCATCTCAAAGAAACTCAATTTAACTCATCTCATCTCAAAGGGATGCATCTCAACTTATCTCATCCCAGCTCGACTCAGAGAGACTCATCTCAACTCATCTCATCCGATCTCAACTCAGAGGGACTCATCTTATCCCATCTCGACTTTGAGGGACTCACTTCATCTCATCTCATCTCATCTCAACTCAGAGTACTCAATTATGAACTTTCTAGGATTTCTCTTAATCGACAACAACCACTTATAAACCAGGTGTTGTACAACAATCACTTTGATATTGCCATAGTCATCCCGTACTTGCTAGTAATAGAATAAATATGATCCACAAGGAATCTAAAGTATGCCATCCTCTATTGATCTCAAGTATGTAAACATGAGAGAGGACCATGAGATAAAATGGTTCAATCCTATAGTATGCTAGGCCGACGTAGGTAATGTGTACAAGTGGGACTCACTCTTACTCATTTTGATGCTCGATACTCCTCCCAAGGCTCAATGCTCATAAGACTCCTCGTCACCATCTCAAGTAGCCTTATAGAGGCACTCATCATCTCAATTGGTCTCATAAAGACACTCATCATCTTTATTAGTCTCATGGAGACACATATCATCTCAATTAGTCTCATGGAGACTCATCATCTCAATTAGTCTAGTGGAGACTCTCATCATCTCATTAACTCAAACTTAATGGTCCTCTATTATTTCAGGGACTTTAACTTATCTCAATGAACTCTATTATCATTTAAGAACTCAAGGACTCAGATCATTAATTAGAAGAAGTCATTTAGACATAATATTAAGAACTCAATTATGAAGACTCATAGGATCATCAAGCTCAAATAACTCAACCTCATACTCATATCAAGATTCCCATCATCATACTCACATCAAGGCTCTAGATTCCATCCCTAGGTTCGTTCATGTATGCTTTCAAAAGTTAAGACATAGGTTTATACAATATCTCATGGAAAGTATTCTATTCAAGAAAATAAGTTTATGTTGATGATCAAACATATGAAAATACATGTAGTAAATATGATTTGTCAAGAAAATAATCAAGAATTATGCATGTAGACTTAAGAACCTTCAACACTGATCAAAGACCATCTAAGGGACACATGAGGAAACTACCTTATGTTTTCATTCAGCCTTTCATACCTGGAATAAAGTTCTTCAAATCACCCGTCAAGAATTCTCCAATCTCATGTTCTTCTTTCTTCTTCCTTAAGCCCTAACTTTTAAGTATTGTGAAAAATGACTTAGAATGGGGTTTTTGACCCTATTCACTCAGGTTGTGTTTCAAGTTTAGGAGGGATTGGGAAAATTCCAGAATGCCCCTCAAAAGATTTAAAATTTTAAACTTATGTGGAACAGGTCTGCGATGCGGACCTGTAGCGCACCTGCAAAATTTTAAATTCAATCCCATTAAAAATTTAAGGAAAAATATAAGTGTGGGTCCGCGATGAGTTGCATTGCAGAGCTGTCGTGGACCCTCACTATTTTTGGTCAATTTTGCAAAAATTATTTTTCGACCTGGTTGCTCTTAAATTAGGTCGAGACCATTTTCTGACTAGATTTTTGGTGCTGATAGCAAATCCGATCTCAAATTTTTCAACTGAGCTTTGGAAAATGTGTTACGCACATGTCTCCATTCTAGGGATATTTTGGTAATTTTATCAGGTGTTACATAAATATTGACTTTAATTTTATTTTTTTCTAATATTTAAACTATACATGTCCGATAAACTATTAGTTGTTAAGAAGAAATTTTTAATTAACGACTAAGAAATAATTGTGAAAATGTCAACTAAAAATAGTTAATTAGTTGTTGAGACGTTAATAAACTGAAAAAAACTAAATTCAATAAAAAAATGAAAAAACTTTAAAATTTAAGTGGGGTGGCTTTATGCCGGGCGGGTCTATGCGGGTGGGGGCGAGTTGAAAATGAAAAAAGTTATCATGCGAGGCAGGGCGGGGCGGTTTAAAAAATTTGCTGGTTGAACTCAACCCGCCCCGCACCCTCCCCATTGCCATCCCTAGTTTGGTCTAGTAAAATGAGTTCCAGGACCCAAAAATTCCACCCAAGATTCTACGGATGTTTTCTACGATCTGTAGAAGCTTCTGCAGACCGTAGATGACCTTAACAACAATTTAAAAAGGGTTAGTTTAAGTACTTTTCACCTTTTCTAAGCCTTAACTTGATGGTTTTACATCAAATTAAGTCCCTAAATATTATCAACTGATCTTTTTATGCTAAAAAAATATTCTCAAGACTTAAAACATAGTTTCAAGAGGAGAAAAGCTAGGGCTTTCAAGCATCTTCTTCAGAGCTCTTTAAGAATCTAGTTCTTCCATGTATGTAAGGCTTTCATAGTGTTGGACTAAGTTCGTCCTCATGCCCCACATCTAATTTTAGTCAGTAAGAGTTTAATCGCAAATTATCCAATATTTTCTGAATTCAAGTTCCTATTATTTTTTATTATTCAATTGAAATCTCTATCTTCGAAAGTATCATTTCCTATGTTAATTTAGTTATTGATTATTACTCATGCTTACCTCTCACATAAACCCTAATAGAGTTGAAATGAAGGATTTATATTACTGTAAATTGTGCATTACTTTCAGTAAAAGTAAAAGTATTTTGAATCTAGAAAGAAGAGTTTTGGAGAAACGTGGGTATTTCCAAGTGCATTACGTGAATTTTTGAAAATGCATGGTTATTTCTATTGAAAGCATGGTATGTAAACTTTTGAAGAGCTATTCAATTAATTAACATATTTTGTACTTATTCCATGCATTGCCTTGAGTTAGAAGATAACTATTTCAGCACTAACTTGAACAAGGATTTTAGCTAGAGTTGAGCATGAAGTCCTTACATTATATTTTGAGCATGTTAACGACTGCTTTTAAATATTTATATACAATTGAACTGAGAAGTAAACTTATGTTTTATGCATTCATTAAGTTGAGAATATATCTTAATGAAGAAAAGTGACAAGTTCAGAAAAGCTAAAGTTGTCTTAGTTCCAAAAGATTACAGACGTATTTTTAGTAACTACACTCTTAAGTTATGGGCATATAATAATATTTTGGGAGTAGTATTGAATATCAATATGGGTAAAAGTAATAATAACTCAAACTTATAAAGTCTGTAGCCAGCTTACGATAAGATTGTGCTAAGTGTACAACTCCTCATATTGTAACACCCCATAATTCCTTCAACATAATCTGAAGTAGATGCGCAGAGAATGCAGAGAAAAGACTGAGAAAAACTACAGAAGAAGGATTCACAAGGGCCATTTTTTCATGACCCGGACCTAGATCCTAGACGTGACACAGCGAATGGGGAACCCGGAGGGACCCCAAATAAGCCTCTTATCATATCGTTACACATCCTTGGTCATGAAAGCAATTAAACAACAACAAGAGGACATAAAATAAGGGTAAAGGGGCTAATGGAGTCTTTCACTGCTTAAAAACGTACAACAGCCATTACACACTTGTCCAACAACACCTCCAAACTTAGAATTGAGCGGGGGCTAAGAAAACTTTTCGGGGTCACCCTCATAGACAAAAGCATACAATAAAAGAAAGAGACTATTTTCATGACATAGTATTAAAAGATATCATCCTCGGAGTTGAGGACTCACCAAACTTGCTTCAAAGATAGTACTAGCCACGTGGAGGGGGAAGATGATAAAGTGGAGCTCCGATTCCTACATGGTAACATCATGTAGGCGTAGAGTAAACATTAGTACATTTGAATGTACTAGGTATATAGGATGCAATGCAATAAGATATAGGAAACATAATCAAAATGCTTAAATATAACCAAGAGATAATATATTAGCAACATGGCATGCATGATCAATGCTTGAAGTAAAACATGCGTATATAAAACCTAATACATGTGTAGGAAGAGACCATCATCATAGACCAGGCAAAATAGTACTTGGAATCCATGGTATGCCACCTGTTTGGAAGGTGGATGAGGTACACACCCCTCATCTTTGGTAGTACAACATTGCTACCACCTAATAAGGTGAATAAAGTACATACCCCTTATGTATGGTATTATGGGATTGCCACAACCCGACAAGGTGGATGTGGTACATACCCCTCATTTATGGTAGTACGGGATTGCCACCACCCGACAAGGTAGATGAAGTACATACCTCATATCTTTGGTACGATCAACTTGCAATAGTATAGATACTTTCAATGATAATAACTCGTATATACATTCCTATCATCATTATAAAGTCACTTAAATCATATACCATGCATTTGGCTTTCAAAAACTCAAGATACCTTAACCGTATGTTTTATCGAATATTTGACAAGTGTGATGCTAGTATAAAACAATGCAATTCAAGAGTGAGATCATGCAAGAAAACGTAAAGCAAACCAACCAACAAACATTTGGTAATACCCTTATGCAATATACATTGAAACCCTTCATCAAATCAAAGGGACCCCAAGCAAGATACTTAGAAACATACAGTTTGTCACGACCCAAGCCTAGGGTCTAGACGTGACATGGCGTATGAGGAACTCGAAGGGACCCCAAGTAAGCCTCTTAACATATCATTACATATCTTTGGCTGCGAAAGCAATAAAATACAACAAGACATAGTAAATAGGGACAACGGGGCTAAGGAACAACTTCCATTTCATAAACATCAAGAATTAAGGAAAGTCAAAGCTCATAGCAAAATACAAAACATGTCTAACAACACCTCTAAAACATAGATACATAGCGAGGGCCAAGACAAGCTACTAGGCTCTCCCTCATAGTCAACATATACATAAAAGAAGATAGCCTTGGAATATTGTATAAGATAATAAACATCATCCCTAAAATGGAGGACTCACCAAAGAGCTTGAGAGAAGTCGTACTAGTCACGTGGAGGAGGATAATAAAGTGGGGGCCATGTAAGGAGAGACCATTATTAGTGCATATCCAAGGCCTACCACCCCCTTGGAGAGGCGAATGAGGTACGAACCTCTCAATAGGTTGATGAGGTACAAAACCCCCAACATGGTTGATGAGGTACAAACCCCCAACATGGTTGATGGAGTACAAAACCCCCCAATATGGTTATCAAGGTACAAGCCCCTCGACATGGTTGCATGGGCCTACCACCTCTCGAGCGAGGAGATCATGGTACAAACCCCTCAACAAGGTTACTTGGGCCTACAACCTCCGAGTGAGGTTTGATCAATTCCCAACACTATAGAGATAAGATCATTTACATACATTCCTTCATCATCATATAGTCAGTCAACTCATAAAATATGCATTGGACCTTCAATTCCTCAAGAAATCATAATTCAGACATTTTATCAAACACTTAGAGGGTGTGTAGTTCTAGTGTAAAACCATGTAATTCAAGAGTGAAATCATGGTAGAAATTCAATGTAAAACCATCAATAGATACTTGCTAACACCCTCAAGCCATAAACATCAAAGCCCTTCATCAAATCTCACAATGGATCTTAGATTCATAGCTCAAAACATGATAAAACAACCATAATTTCATAAAACCACAACATAGTGTGTAGTAAAATTCATAATAGATAAGACTCATGAGTCAATCAACTTTAAATCATGCAATTTTAGGCAAAAGAGAACTTGGGTATCATGGGTGAAAGAAACCCACATACTTTAGCTTTGGAAAATAACTTGATGAAGATTAGAGATGGAGACTTGAAGCTTAAATGAGAATCTTAAGATTCGGATGAGTTTTGGGACTAGAATTTAGACCTGATATTTGGCTAAGTGTTTGAGTGAGTATTGGGGAATGTTTTGAATGATATAAGGGTGAAAAATGGCTAAGTATAGATATTTTCACATTTGGGAACAATTATCCCAAGACCCAAAGGCCTTGGACTGGACAAGAAAAATAGTGCACAAAATACACTGTAGCGCGCCCTTGGCGAGTCGCGCCAGGGGCGCGGTTCATCTCTGGAAATAGCATTTTTATGATTTTCAAATTTTTCTACTATTGCTCTTAAATTAAGGTTAGATCCATTTTCCACTCAATTTGACCACTTGAACAAGAATATAAAATTGTATTTTTGATATCACGCATGGATTGAGATATATGGAAATTATGATTATGGGCACTTTCGAGGCACATTTTTGGGTACTTTTGGGGTCGTTTCAATATTTCCCCTAGGGAATATTCATCCCTGAATGTCAAAGAAATGTATATGAGAGATGAAAGCATGAAAATTTTAGCCCACATAAGGATGCAACAATGCACTTAAACATCATTTCAAAAATCTCAACATAAATGTAAAATCATCATGAACTTATCAATTTAAACATGAGTGCATGCAATGACATGAGGGCTGAACTTAGGACTTGATGTCGAATAAAAGACTTAGATCAATATCATCAATTTAAACATGAAAGTATGCAATGACACGAGGGGTGAACTTAAGACTTGAGATCATATAGTGGACTTAGAGCAATACCTTAGGCTTGACTAGAGTGGAAAAGATAAGGGAGCCACTTTTGCATATCCGCTTCAACCTCCCAAGTAGCACCTTCAACTTGTTGGTTCCTTCAAAGGACCTTAACGGAAGCAACTTCCTTGTTCCTCAACCTCTTCACTTGCCTATCTAAGATCTCTATTGGAACTTCTTCATAAGTCAAGTTGTCTTCAACTACCCCCACAACATCAAGAGGCACAATAGCATTAGGATCACCCACACACATGCTCAACATAGACACATGAAAGACCGGATGAAGCAATTCCATTTCTCTAGTCAATTCCAACTTGTAGGCCACCTTACCAATCCTTCTCATCACCCTATAAGGACCCACATATCTAGGGCTTAACTTTCCCTTCTTACCAAAACATGCCATACCCTTCATGGGTGACACCTCCAAATAAACCCAATCATCAACCTTGAATTCAAGATCCCTTCTCCTCACATCAGCATAAGACTTTTGGCGAATTTGAGCTGTTTTAAGTCTTTCTCTCATCATCCTAACCTTCTCAAGAGCCTCCATAACTAGATCTGTTCCTAACAAAGCCACTTCTCCAACCTCAAACCACCCGACCGGTGATCTACAACGTCCAATATAGAGGGCCTCAAAAGGAGTCATACCGATGCTAGAATGATAACTATTGTTATATACAAACTTAATCAATGGAATATGATAATCCTAAATACCCTTAAGCTCTAATACACAAGCCCTAAGCATGTCCTCAAGAGTTTGGATAGTTCTGTTGGCATGGCCATCCGTTTGAAGGTGAAAGGCCATACTAAGCATTATCTTAGTTCCAAGAACTCTTTGGAAGGACCTCCAAAAGTGTGAAGTGAATTCGGCACCACAATCCAATATGATGAAAAAAGGAACCCCATGCAACCTCACCAAGTCATGAATGTAGAACCTAGCATAATCTTCAGCCCCATATGTAGTCTTAACCGGTAGAAAGTGAGGTGGATTTTTTCATCCTATCAACCACAACCCATATGGAATCAAAATCTTTTGTAGTCATGGGCAACCCAACCACGAAATCCATATTAATCACCTCCCACTTCCAAGTAGGAAGTTCTATCTCTTGGGTTAGGCCACCCGACCTTTGATGTTCGGCTTTGACTTGTTGACAACTATGGCAACTGGTGATAAATTTGGCAAAGGTTAGGCCACCCGGCCTTTGATGTTCCGCTTTGACTTGTTAAAAACTATGGCAACCAAAAATAAATTTGGCAATATCCCTCTTCATGCCTCCCGACTAATACACCTCTCTCAAATCCCTATATATCTTAGTAGACTCGGGGTGAATAGAATAAGAAAAACTATGAGCCTCATCAAGAATCTTTTCTTTCAAGCTATCAACACAAGGCACACACAACCTACCTTAGTACCTAAGGTTATCATCTCCCCCTTGGGAGAAAACCTCCACCTTAATATCTTTTACCAATCTCTTCAATTCCAATAAAGTGAGGTCATGATCTTGCTTTGCTTTCACCTCCTCAACCAATGAAGATTTAGAACTATCAACAACAACAACAACACCCCCATTATCAACTTTTTCCAACCTAACTCCCATTCTAGCCAACGGATGGATCTCCTTAGCCACCTCTACGTCACCATCATCAATATGAGCTAGGCTACCCATAGACACCCTACTCAAAGCATTCACCACCATATTAGCCTTACTAGGATGATAATGCACACTCATATCATAATCCTTAAAAAGTTCTAACCACCTTCTTTGCCTCAAGTTGAGATCTTTTTGGGTGAAGACATATTAAAGGCTCTTATGATCGGTGAACACATCAATATGCACCCAAAATAAATAGTGATGCCATATCTTTAATGCAACTACCATGGCGGCTAGCTCAAGATCATGGTTAGTATAGATCCTTTCATGCATTTTGAGTTAGTTAGAAGCATAGGCTATGACCTTAATATTTTGCATTAGAACACAACCCAAACCAACTCTAGAAGCATCATAATATACCACAAACCCCTTTATCCCTTCTGATAGTGACAATATAGGAGCGGCCACAAGCTTATCTTTCAAGGTTTGGAAGTTCTTTTCACACTGATCGGTCCACACAAACTTAGCTTTCTTTTGGATCAATCTTTTCATAGGAGAAGCAATAGAAGAGAACCCATTCACAAACCTCCAGTAATAATCCGCTAAGCCTAGAAGCTCCTAATATCCCATGGTTTTTGCAGTACCACCCTCAAATGACTAACATGCTCCTCCTCACTATGGGAATAGATTGAAATATCATCAATGAAAACCACCACAAACAAATCAAGGTAGGGTTTAAAGACTCTATTCACAAGATCCATGAACATAACTAGTGTATTGGTCAAACCGAAGAACATAACCACAAACTCATAATGCTCATACCTAGTCCAAAAGGCTATCTTGGGAATGTCATACTCCCTTAACTTTCACTTGATGATATCCTTCCCGAAGATCAATCTTAGAGAAGTGGCTAGCCCCTTCAAGTTGGTCAACTAGATCATCAATCCTTGGTAGAGGATACTTACTATTTATGGTGACCTTAATAAGTTGTCGGTAATCAATACACATTCCAAGGGAACCATCCTTCTTCTATGCAATGACACCAGAACGCTCACTAGAAAAGACATCAAGCAACTTATTAACCACCATAACCGACTCTATAGGAAAGATTTTAGACTCAATGTCCCTAACCCTCACGAGATGATAGAGATTCCCCTTAGAAATCAACTTATGGGATTAAATAATAGATATGAATCTACCCTAAACCACCACATCATGACTCTCCCCACTCACGAATAGGCTAGATAGGTAATTGGAATCTAACTCTACGGGTCCTACAAATAAACGAGACATAATATGAATACAACTAATCCATATCAAGTATGACATCAAAATCCACCATATCTAATTCAACATAGTCACAAGACAAGATCTATGCAATATTGAGGTGGATTTTTTCATCCTATACATCAAAATCCACCATATCTAATTCAACATAGTCACAAGACAAGATCTATGCAATATGACCACAGAAAAGTTCCTATGAACCTTCCTAGCAAAAATAAACTCAACAATAGGGTAGACACCAAACATTCAGACAACAACTCAGGGCACAAATGAAGCCCACTAACAATAAAAAGGAATGATAAAAGAAATAGTGGCACTCAGACCCATCAATACGTACACATTAAATTCAAAGGAAATTTCAAAATACCGGTAGCAACATCTGGTGCCTCATCCCCTCCTTGTCTACCCTGAAGAGAATAAAATTTATTGTGCCATGGGGCACCACCTTGATGACCTTCCCTTTCTCCTTGGCCCATATTAGTACCTTGAACTTGAGGACCATCACCCCCACCTTTGGGTTGAGCATGAGGACAACGCCTAACTTTATGCCCAAATAAGTCACAACCAAAGCAAGAATTAGATTTCCTCAAACATGGGCTAACATGGCTTTTCCCACACTTTAGGCATCTAGAATGAGTCACTCCACTATTGCCCTCGTGCTTGGCATATAGATGCCTACTTCCAATTCAGTCTCTCTTGGCCTTTCTCGCTCCACTATTACCATTTAAAGACTCAAGGGTGCCCACCGATCGATTGGGTTGGGTGGTCACGACCTTGGCTAACACCCATAGAGCATTGCGGACCTTTGTATTTGATATGTCACCATCCTGAGTTACCTGAGACATATTCTGAAATGTATGATTAGGAATTAGTATTAAACCCTAAAGGACCTAGCTTTACCGAATGACATAGATCATAAAGAAGTTAAACATATCTTAAAACACTTCATAGCCTCTTACTCATTGTCCTAGCACATTTCACAACCATGAATAAGACTCTAATTGATGTGATATGTTGGATATCGAGAACCATTAACAACCTAGTGCTCTGATACCATCTTTTTCATGACCTGGACCCAGGGCCTAGATGTGACATGGCAAATGGGGAACCCAGAGGGACCCTTAACAAGCCTCTTAGCATATTGCCATGGATCCTTGATCGTGAAAGCAATTAAACAACAACAAGAAGACGTAAAATATGGGTAATGGGGCAAAGGGAGACTTTCATAGCTTAAAAACATACAAGAGTCAAGAGAGTCAAGCTCAAAGCATAATTACATCACTTTTCCAACAACACCTCTAAACTTAAAATTGAGCGAGGGCCAAGACAACTTTTCGAGCTCACCCTCATAGTCAAAAACATACAAAGAAAGAGAGTTTTTGCATAACATAAAATTAAAATATATCATCCTTGGAGTTAAGGACTCACCAAACTTTCTTCAAAGATAGTACTAGCTATTTGGAGGGGGAAGATAATCAAGTGGAGCTCCGGTTTTTACATGGTAATATCATATAGGTGTAGTGTATGCATTAGTATATTTGAATGTACTAAGTATGTAGGATGCAATGCAACAAGAGATAGGCAA